>CAIGRN010040588.1:0-11789 GCA_903798345.1 Fraxinus anomala
GTGTGAGATCTTTTGAGAGAAAAAAATCAGTTCTAAAATTCAAATACCAAAAACCTCTTCCTCTACATCTGGTCAGAGTTCTGAATATTGAAAAAAGTTGACAGGAGTTCCTATCTGTGAAGAACGGGTCATTCTTTGTGATCCACGGGAGATAAACGAGAGTGCTATAGGGTAGAAGATTTCACGGAGAGTTTTGGCAACAACAGCTAAGGATTGGTTCAGGGGAGCGCGGGATCCGCGAAGAGCTGTAAGGAGTGTAGTCGAGTGATCAGATAGTACGAGTCATCTAGTTTGGTAGACTGTAAGTTATTAAATTCGTTTATAGTGTATTGACTGGTAAAGTATCCGGAGTTTTTTCCCAGTTAGGTTTCTCCATGATCGTTTCGATGTTTGATTTATTACTTTACAGTTTGTTGTTTAATATGAAAACTAGGGTAATTCAATTTAGGACAAATTGACTTGAATGTTTAATCGTCTAGATAAGAATTAAAAGTGACTTGTTGCTATTTAATTCGTTAGATTTTTTAACTTCAGCATATTACACCTATTCATCCCCCTCTAGGTGTTGTTAGGGACGAACTACGCATTTTCCAAATCACATTAAAATCATCAGCAAATTTTTAAGTTCTCTTAGAAATTTGACCCACTTAGTTCTTTACCACTTTTAACTATCCCTCAAGTATATCCAACCTTTTTGAGTTATCATTGGGCATCATATGTCTAGGGGCTTTAGGGATCGAAGTTGGTATGCCATCCGCATTTGCAAAACTAGACACTCCAGAGTGCGTACAATTGTGGACAATATGTCTATAGATAGTGCAGGTATACCCAAATCAGCTAGAAAGTGGTGAATCAAACTAGGATATGGTAATTGTACTACTTCACTCGTCGTGACCCTCATACATAATTCTTCAAAAAATCAGCCTAATCAAGTTGAGTCCAACCTTTGTCCCCAATTTAAATAAAATTACAGCCCTTTCGTGGGACAAGTTAGAGTGTTGAGATTATGAACCAGAATTTTAAACAAAATTTTGTACTTTGGCAGTAGTCTAGAGGCAGGCAAATTCTCAATCTTATCTGGATAGTTCATCCCTATTAAGTCCAAGGCCATAACATCATTTGTAATTTCCTTATCACTTGCCCTGGCAGGACTTGTCTGTGTTACCCTTGGTTCTTGTCCTTGTAGTATGTAGAAGAAAGCATAAGAAACGCAGAGAGAACAAATTTAGAGATTTACTAGTGAGTTTGTGGTATGCAAGAACAATCGTGCCCTATGTTAGAATCAAAAAGGGAAAGAATCATTTAAATAAATTGTACTTTAGTAACTGCAAATAAGGACATGCACGGGATAATTATTTCAAAATTGAAATAATGCGGTTATTGCACAAACACCCCCACGTCCACAAGGGAAAACTGTTTGCCTTCCAAATTTCAAATTTGATGTTTCACATTTATAATCCAATTTAAGGCAACTCAATTTATTTAACACTTATAACGTGGACCCCTAATTTCCTTTGAGGATAGTAAATCTTTACATATTCCACCAAATATAATTTCCAAAAGTTGGAAATATATACATCTAATTTATGCACGTAAAATATAATTGCCAAGATTAAATTGTTAACCTGAAAATTTGCGAAAGTGCTTACACTTGTCAATCACATAAATAATGAAATTAAACAAAATATTAATCAATCAATATTTTTGAGCAAATTTCGCAATCAATTAATTTCACAATTAGCTTAGAATTATCAGGATAATCATGAAACTTCCAGTTAGATGTTTCCTTACAATTAACTCAATTAATTTCTCAAATTGAAACGTGAGTGCGTGATAGGACCATATAAACTAATCAATTATGAATTATGTCCTAACCAAAATTGACACTTACAGCAACTACATGCAAAAATATATTTCAAACTAGCCCTCATCTGAAATTATCCCTGAAGATATAAAAAAATGTGTGTGCCGACTTGAGCATGTATAAAAAAAAATTCAATTTTCTTTTGAATGATCATGTGTTGACTCTTTTCAATTTTCTTTTAATTCATGATTTTTTAAATTCATTGAGTTGACTTTCACACAACCATAAGAGTAGTTTTCTCTCACGATTTATGTCCGTTATTAAGGACGGCTTCACATGCCTATGGTGGTAGCCAACTCCTCTAATGAACTTGTCTATTTACACAACATTATTGCAGTACATAGAAACATAGATACTGATCATATATCTACACTTAAACACTTGCACCTTAAGATGAAAACCCAGTTAGTAAATGGTTATTAATGAAGTAGTCATAATATCCTAATGGTGTACTTATTCGACAATAATTTACCATAAGTCAAAGTAAGCACATTACACTGATTGGAGATTTCAATTTCATCTTAATAATTACAAACTAATCAAAAATTCACATCTTGTAACATTTACAAAAAAAAAAAAAAAAAAAAAAGCCCTAATTTTTTTTTTTTTTTTATATAAATACAAAACACATGCAAACAAATTGAACAATCAAAATAAAAAAAAAATTAGCAGATATGTATATCAAACAGATTTTAATGTATCATGCATATGCTCACAGCTTTTTCCCAACGTTCAAATTCGACAGTATCTAAATCCCTAGTGAATAAATCAATTAGTTGTCCTTCTATGTGAATGTGTCCTAGGATAGCCACTATCAAAATACCAAGAGTTGGATACAATAGATTTATAAGCTGTATTAAAAACATAGTAACTAAGATCATTTTTTTCTTACACAAACTTGCATTATTCTAGCATTAGGGTTTTGCTTTAAGGTGCCATCTAACAAGTTAACTCTTTTTATGTGATGTTAGTTTTTGTGTAATAAATTGTGACGTGAATCATGTCCATCCTGATCACAAAAATTATGTTGACAATGTGTTGTAATTTACCTATCTGTTTTCGGTTGTACTGTCTCGTACACTGGTAGCTGCTTTAGACTTTTGAATTGGTGGTTTATTATATCCTGCAGCTTTAACAAACTTCAACTAGGTGAATTATTTTCCTTTTGCTTTCCCTTCATACCCTAGGCATTATTTGATGTTTGGGGTTCTTCCATAGCTGAGAACTTCACTTAGGCGAGCTGAACCGATAGTCGACTGTCTAACTCTCTCCAAGATTTAATTTCTCTTTCTTTTAGCACTTTGGATACGACCTCTTTTTCAGTTGCAGCCAACAGTCCTTTCTTCTTCAATGAACTTTGTCATTGTGAAAAGTGTAACATTCTTTTCTTGCTCAACTTCCAGGTTACATTTAGTATTTTGCTTTCTAAACATGGATTGCTTGGTCCAACTGTGTTACCGTTTAGTGAATTTGTACCAGCAGGCAACATTTGTAGTGAGTTAAAATCAGACTGTACGTTGACAGTAAACGAGGTTACCTAATTATCGTCAGCTCTGTCATCCTCGTCTAAGTTTGATTCTTTGTTTTTATCTCCACTTCACATAACATTCATTGCTTTCTTAGATTGGGATTGTTTTAGTATGTTATCACATTCAGTAGCTATCTGTCCAAGTCCTTCACGTTCATGGCATTGAATACAATTTTGAGTTCTCTCCATAGATGAAGTTAGATTTTGCCTGAAGTTGTTAAATAACTTATTCTTCTGTTGATGTTGAGGTTTTGAGCTCCTTCCTTTTTTATTTCTCTTTAGGAATTTTTTTAAACTGTTTGGTGAGCATGGCTATATGTTCATCACTCTTACATTCTTCATCCTCTTTATCATTCTAATCATCTTTGGCTTTAAAGGTAACTTCGAATCCTTTTTCCTTCTTTCTCCTATAGAAATGCAACTCATACATCATTAAGGATCCAACCAACTCTTCCACTTTTATGTTTTCAATGTCTTTACTTTCTTTGATGGTAGACACTTTGGAATGAAATCTATTAGGTAGTGATTTGAAAATTTTATTTACAATTTTACTTTCGGAATACTTCTTCCCCAAAGTGTATGTTGAGTTGGTAATGTCATTGACCTTAACATAGAAGTCCTTGAATTGTTCATCATCCCTCATTGTTAATTGTTTAAATTCAAAGGTGAATATTTGAAGTTTTGAAGACTTCACAATGGAAGTTCCCTCATGAGCTACTTATAATATATTCCACACTTCCTTGGCTACCTTGCATGTAAAAATCAAGTGAAACTAGTAAGAATCCATAAAAGAAAAATTTTTATTTAAAGCTTTTGAATTTCAACTAGCATTGTTAAAATATGTAATACCCAACTCTTCAGCCTTTTATCTCTCTTTATTTCTCATTTTCAGTTATTGTGTGTGTTTTATAATCATACATGATAAAATACCAAACTATTTCATCTAAAGATTGGACATGAACAAGCATCCTAATCTTTCAATAAAAGTAGTTCGTCCCATCTAAGACAGGAGGTCTAAATGGTGTTCCATCTGTTACTATATTTTTCGTGGATCATATTTTTTCAAAGTGAACTTTTGCTAATACCAAATGTAAATTCTAAAACCTAGTAAATTAAAAGTTTGTTTTAATTTATCCAATTCAAATAGTACATGACATGCAATCAACATATTCTATGACTAGTTTCTAAGTATTTCCGACTACAGCGTGTAAATAGAATCTAGTGTTCAAAGTGTTGTTCATCAATTATGGAAATTAACTAACATAATAAAATATGAACATTAAATGTAATGTTATAAACCCCAAAGGGAAACATAAATGAGCCCCATGCCATGGGTCAAACAATCCATTAAATCAAATGATAAAAAATAAAATAGTCTCAATTTTATAATTTCACAAAATTAACCAATAACAATCAAAAGAAATCTAAGAAGAACTCCCTCATTTTCTTCTTCTTTTAACTTGTTGTAGAAGTGGAATCAAACATTACAATCTTGATTTTATCGCCACTTTGCTATTGTAATCGGTCACAACCACCACTTAGATCAAAAATCACAATTCTTAACTCATGGCAAATAGATTAATCTTTGAACTAGATTGAAAATTCACGCTTTGGTTTGTTTCTTGAAGAACAACGTTTTGCTTTGAGATTATTCAATAACACATTTCTTCGAGTTGAACTCGTTGGAATATGGCAGAACTCATTGCTATTAGTTCATGACAGGATTTTGGCTTCTCAAAGCTGTTGATCCACTTCTTATTTCTTCCTTTACTTGTGTAACGCAATAACCACGATTAGAATTAAATCTTACCTACAATAATATGTAATATATAACTTTCTTTGAACTCTTGGATGCTTTTCATCTGATTCTTTCAGTGATTCTTGATGTACTGTTTAGTAGCAGCAACTTTCTCCATTTTTGAGCTAGACCCCAGCACCTTTTCACTGACGTTATCAAGTTGTTTCTCCTCCATTTTACCCCTCTCTCTCTAGATTTTCGCTACAATCCTCTTGCTCTATTAATATGTGTGTGAGTGTATTTATTATGTGTTTACCGCAAGAACGAGGAGGACAAGGGGACAACCAGAGATGCAAATGAAGAAGATGCACAGAATGGGGCAGTCATCATATTGCAATGTGAGGATGGGCTTCAGGGTCGGGAATTCAGTTTAGAAACCGGGGGTGAGGTGAGGGTGGAGGTGGGTTTTGTGTGACGTTTTTCCATTTCTTTGTATAATTTTTTATCTAGTCAAATCAACTTTAATTAAGGACATGTGAGGTATTTAAGTTTTTAGAGGGACAAAAAAGATCAAAAGTGACAAATTTGTCAAATTATTAAAATATGACATTTTTGTAATTGATAATCCAAAAAGTGACGTTGGGTACAATTTCCTCATCAAAATATTCCACTAATTTACCAAAATTAAATAATGTCAGATTAATTAGTTTGTTAAGTAGTAAATTGTAAAATTAACAACTGAAGAAACTTGTGGCATGGTTTGACAATTGCCTACATCCATGTGCCATACCCAACTATTTAAGAATTCATCAAGTTAACAGATTACGGACACATTCTCGAACCTAAACAAATTAAGACTCCATCTTTATTATTGACAATGTCGTGTAGAATCTCTTATTATACTTGTTCACCTAGCACCACTTGTTAATTTGAAGCTGTTGAACTTTCTCCGAAGCTGCAAATCTTCTTCTCTCAAAGAATATGATGACTTCTTCGAAAGATCATAAAAGATTATCTCAAAACACTTCGAAGATTCTAAGTTTATAACCAAGAACCAAAAATAAAAAAAGGTTCATGTTAAGCCTTTAGATTTATTGCTCCAGAATTTATAAATGTGAAGGTAAGAAAAATAAAATGATTTCATCATAAAACTAGATGATCTTTTTCCTCATTCAAGTCCCATTTTATAATAAAACATTTTGATTTTATATACAAATTTTCATTCATATCACTTGGAAAAGATAAGTTGAGATTATAAAAGATTTTGATTGTTGACCTTGAAAAATAGCTCCGACACGTGGCCAACAGAATAAGTCTTCATGCATACTTCTCCCTGCACATAGTAGCACGTTGTTAGTAACTCGTGACCTTTTTCGGTGGGGTGGAAGCGACCGCGAACACTCCGGTCAAGTCGGTATTTTAGTCAACCGAAAAGTGGTGCCCAGTGATGAAATGGTCACAAGGACATGGTTGAGAATGTGAGTAAATATAGTGTAAGCTCTTTGGAGTTAAAAGATTAGAATGGGAACCCCCCTCCCCCCCCACCATAGTGTGGGAGTATTTATACTAGAGAAAGGAAGAGAAGAACCGTTAGATGGGGGACACGTGGCTTCGGATCCCAAATGGGTCATCCTTTCATAGGCGTCAATCCATAGGTTGGCGGGCATTAAATAATTTCTAATATGGCTATATGAGTTGACCATTTGTAGCCTGCTATATGTCCCATCATTTAGTCTAAGGACTTGACTTTGGAGAGATCTCCTGATAGAAGATCTTGGCAGGCTATGGGAGGTGAATGTGGGATGTAGCGGAGTGCGGGCCTTTGCATCTGTCGTGTATGATAGATGAGTTCAACTATTCTACAAGGGACCAATAGCATTTCGATTCAAGGCATCAAATTTAGTTTGTCCAATATAAATGCAGTTCGTCCTTCACGTAGCAGCGTAGAATTAAGTAGCGCAATACGTGGCGGATGACTTGGATGGACTAGGTAGAGGGCCTCTAAAGGCCCGTAACAACAGTCCCTCAAGTCCATGTATGGATATTTATATAATGCATGAACTTTATTAATGTGGTTATATATGTGATTTTATAGGGTGTACGCGTTAGTTGTTGTAGAATAGATGAAAAGGTATGTAGAAGCGATGTCTTGACGAAAGGACGAAGCGTTGAGTGTTGGCAACTTTGAGAAAAGTTGTGGTAGAAGCGACGTCCTGACGGAAGGACGAAGCACTGAGTGTTGGTAACTTTGAGAAAAGATATGGCAGAAGCAAAGTCCTAGCTGAAGGACGAAGCGTTAAGTGTTGGCAACTTTGGAAAAAGTTGTGGCAGAAGCGAAGTCCTTGCTGAATGACGAAGTGATGAGTGTTGGCAATTTTGAGAAAAGTTGTGGCAGAAGAGAAGTCCTAGATGAAGGATGAAGCGTTAAGTGTTGGCAATTTTGAGAAAAGTTGTGGTAAAAGCGAAGTCCTAGCTGAAGAATGAAGCGTTATGTGTTGGCAACTTTAGGAAAAGTTGTTGCAAAAGCGAAGTCCTTGCTGAAGGACGAAGTGATCAGTGTTGAAGGACGAAGTGTTAAGTATTGGCAAATTTGGGAAAAGTTATTGCAAAGGCGAAGTTCTTGCTGAAGGACGAAGTGATGAGTGTTGGCAACTTTGAGAAAAGTTATGGTAGAAGAGAAGTCCTAGATGAAGGACGAAGCGTTAAGTGTTGGCAATTTTGGGAAAAGTTGTAGCAAAAGCGAAAGTCCTAGCTGAAGGACGAAGCGTTATGTGTTGGCAACTTTGGGAAAAGTTGTTGCAAAGGCGAAGTCCTTGCTGAAGGACGAAGTGATGAGTGTTGAAGGACAAAGTGTTAAGTATTGGCAACTTTGGGAAAAGTTATTGCAAAGGTGAAGTTCTTGCTGAAGTACGAAGTCATGAGTGTTGGCAACTTTGAGAAAAGTTGTTGTAGGCGAAGTCCTTGCTGAAGGATGAAGTGATGGGTGTTGGCAACTTTGAGAAAAGTACTTGCAAAGCAGTCCTAGTTGAAGGACGAGGTGATGGGTGTTGGCAACTTTGATAAAGGTTGTTGCAAAGGGAAGTCTTAGTTGAAGGAAGCGTTTAGTGTTGGCAACTTTGTGAAAAGTTGTTGCAAAGGCGAAGTCCTTCCTGAAGGACAAAAGATTAAGTTTTGGCAACTTTGGGAAAAGTTATTTCAAAGGCGAAGTCCTTACTGAAGGACGTAGTGATGAGTATTAGCAACTTTGAGAAAAGTTGTTGCACAGGCGAAGTCCTTGCTGAAGGACGAAGTGATGGGTGTTGGCAACTTTGAGAAAAGTTGTTGTAAAGCGAAGTCCTAACTGGAGGACGAGGTGATGGGTATTGGCAACTTTGAGAAAAGTTGTTGTAAAGTGAAGTCCTAGCTGGAGGTAGAAAAGTTGTTACAAAGTGAAGTCCTAGTTGAAGGATGAGGTGATAGGTGTTGGCAACTTTGAGAAAAGTTGTTGTAAGGCGAAGTCCTAGCTGATTAGGCAACCTAAGGCTATGTGCCAATGGTTTGAAAGTGTTCGAGTCTTTCCAAGGCATCATGGGGGCGTTGCTTGCCTCCAAGGCATGCCTCCATGACAATAAAAAAGTAATCATAGTGATGGCTGTATAGGCTCAAGGCGACGCATTTCGGTTAGTACGTGAAGTACACCACTTCATTAGGACCATTGGATTACGTGACTTTTGGTTTTGACGGTGATGATGAACCATAGATTTGGAAGGCCTAGATGTGTTCAACAATGATCTAACGGTTGGGGTGAATTGGGGACGCCTATATAAGGCCCAAACCCTTCACTTTACAACTTTACTTTGCGAAAATCTCTCTGAAACTCTCTTGCACTCTCTGATTTTTCTCTTTTTTTAGTGGGCAAAGTTTCAAAACTCCGGCGACTTCTTCCCTTTTGACATAACTTTTTAGGTAAACCTTTTTCTCCTTTATTCGTAAAAACGAATTGTTAACATGGTTATGGCTACTGAGAGGTCTGGGAGCACATCCATGAGTCAGAGGCGAAGTGTTGAGAGTTCGGTTCTCAGAAACCCCATAGTTGTTAGTTCGGACGAGTTAGGCAGAGCGATTAGATCAGGGAAAAACATTTGGAAACTGCCGGCCCCACTCGTAGATACTTCTATCACAAAGGGGGCCGTGATTATCCCTTTACCATCACTTCGGAAAAGTTGGATAAGTGTAGGAGAGTCTTTAGGATTTCTGACAGCGTCGACCTCATAATACCTAACCCAAGTGAGAGAATGTGTTATCTGAGGCCAAGGTGTGCGGCCATGAGTGAAAACTTTTTGAAGGCTGGCCTTAGACTTCATTTTCATCATTTCTTTAGGCTAGTTCTTCGTTTATATGGAATGGCTCCGACCCAACTCCACCCAAACTCTTGGACGTAAATGGTTGGGCCATGGATGTTTTTACTTGAGGCCAGCCTAGGCATGGATATGCCCTTTAGCCTTTTCTACTCTATTTATTTCCCTAAGAGTATGGTCAGAGGAGAGAAGAGTAAATGGTGGTATTACTTGTCCACGTGGGGATCTCACTCCCCATTTGTAGTTAACATGCCATCTTTAGTGAATGAATGGTGAAAGTCTTAATTTTGGGTCTCCGGAAGATGGGACACCATGGAGAATGATTTCACAGCCAGTAAGTCATCTTACCTATCTGATTTTACTTAGAATGATTTCTTATAGATTAATATTTTTGTTGTTTGCAGGCTCTCTTTCGAGGTGCGAGATCTCTGAGGAGGATTGGGACATCATCTGCCACATATACCAGTAGCCCTTCAAGGATCGGAGTTTTGGCTAACTAATCGACAAGAACACCAGCTTCACACTATACGGATTGATAGCGACCTAAGGTGAGCTTTATTTTTCAGTTCGGTTTGGAGCATAGCTGAATATACTTACCTGAATATACTTGAGTTTTTTCTTTTCTTGCAGATGATTTCGAAGAAGATACCTCTAAGGCTTGATAATTCGTTGAAGCATGGTCGAGGCGAGAACTCTTCAAACCAGTTCACCTACTTACAAAAAGTAGGCTGAGAGACTGAACTCTCTAAGCAAGAGCCAATAGCCTCCTATAGAGGATGAAGTGGAGAAAGGCCTCTCCATTGTCAAGAGGAAAAGATCTGGCCCAACGAGGGCTTCTTCTTCGTCGGCCACAGTGGCCGGGCCTCCACTTCCCCCTATTCCAATTGGGGTGATTGTTGCAGCCCCCTCCAAAATTCTAGAGGTTGTTGTGCCCATCACTGCTATCCTAGTTGGAGATCCAGCTCAGAAGAGACTAAAAAATCTGCCAATCCTCCACCTCGCTGCAAGGTAACTGACTTTCTGGGAAGCAATGAGGATGAGCTCTCCGAGGCAGTTTTGGAAATGCTACCTCCAGAAACCGCCTCTGCCACCCGAGTTCATAATAAGTATTGGACCAGGAACTGGCAAGATCACATTGCCTCCTACGAGGTGGAGGACCTCCTAGCCACTAATAACGCTTGTGTGGCCAGAGCTCTAAGTATTAGAGTAGCAACAGAAGACTTAGTCTGGGGCCTTCGTAAGAAAAATGAAGAATTGGAACAAATGATCAATGCCTCGGGCAAGTGGGAGAAGGAGGTGAAAAAGGCAAGGGCTGAGACGGAGGAGTTCGAGGTAAAGAGGACTAAGGCAGAAGTGAAGCTGGACTCCGCTGAGATTTAGATAAACCAATTGAAGAATGAATTCCACGAATCTGTTTCTCAAGTGGTAGCCCTGACTAAGAGAGTTGATCAGTCCAATGAACACCAACTGATCGCCTCGAAAGCGTTAGAGCAGGCCAACAAATAGAAAGCCGAACTCAGGATGTTCTTCGAAGCTCAAAAAGAGGAGATTGAATCTCTTAAAGACGAAGTGAAGACAGTGGGTGAGGTGGCGGTTCAGAACTACTTCGACAACTTCGACCAAACGAAGGAGTACGATGACTTCGCCAACTACTAGGCTTCATGGAGTGTCCAACAGATGATGTCTCGCCTACAGGAGGTGCATCCAGAATTAGGCATTACGTTCCTTGAATGGATCGGTCCTACTGGAGGCCGACCTGATATAGAGGCTGAGGAGGAAGCTCCTAGGGTTGTAAATGGATCGGATCTGCCTATATCCGATCCAATCCAATAATCCAACAGATATTTAATTGTTAAATCCATATCCGATTTGCTATGTTATCGGATTTTCGATCCGATAATCCGATCCGAAATTAATAAAAATTAGGGAAAAAAAATCAATGTTGAAATTTTTTTGAACTAACTTGANATATTTAATTGTTAAATCCATATCCGATTTGCTATGTTATCGGATATTCGATCCGATTCGAAATCAATAAAAATTAGGAAAAAATCAATCTTGGAATCAAATCATCATACATAAAAAAATTGAAAATTGTCAAATAAACCGTTAAACCAGCCAGTTAACTTGAGGCCCACCTATTTTTTAAAAAAAATTAAACTAACTTGAGGCCCACTTGTTTTTACTAGCAAGCCCAATAGTGACTTTTACCATCGTGATGTTCCTTTTTAAAGGAGAGATCATCTTCTAATTTTCTATTGACATTCGATGTGGGATAAGATAAAATTCAATTTCAATTCTAAATATAAATATTTTATTTCA
>CAIGRN010040614.1:0-12620 GCA_903798345.1 Fraxinus anomala
GAATATCTAGATTTATTCGAACTTTAAAATCGTATTAAAATTAATACATTAAACCCCTATTTATGGACACTATTATGGTGTCATTTTCCAAATCAAAATCCATTTTTTATTTCTTTCCTACAAACAGAATGTTATGTCGACATTCTTACAGAATATTTATGATATGACTTTCCTTGTATATATCGAAATATACTTAATTTAGATACACATGGAGAGAAATATCAGGCTTAATGAGCTCATTATGTAAATTAAGAACCCTATTTGATTTCTTCGTGTCTTTTGGAATGTTGTATACAGACAGACAGAGAAACTTAAGACTTGCCATCGTTCTGATTGAAAAGGAAACTCACTTTTAGGGAAAACTCTTCTTTTTCCAGTTTCAACAATGAATCAATCATATTCACGAGAATGGATTTGCAAGATGGTTTCCGTGGCTTTTGTTGACCACAAAAACTGCGTCAACAGATATCGGGCACACTCGCGTCTTGGCAAGCTAATTTTGACATGTGTTGACAAATTACTGGTTGAAAATGTTGAGTTTGAACGTGGGAGAAGCTTTTGACATGAAACAAATATGATCGAGATTCGATAAATAAAAGAACAACAAAATACTATAATGAACGATTAACAAAGAAACAAAATAAACACCAATATTACACAATATTCTTCTTCTAAATTCCAACATCAAAGGGAGGGAGTATGTTTGTGTTATTGATTATCCATTTTTCTAACCCTTGTTATGACATTAAGAGGGTTATTTATAGTATTACATGTACAATCGTTGGATGATGGAACACGTCATCATCTCCTTGACCGAAATATCACCTCATAGACATCATTTCTGACTACAATAGCTCATGGCGCCTTAAATGCTTCTGAAGGAGGTGACCAACTTATGCCCTGAGTTGATATGATTAACCATTTTTACTCATTGTAGTTGTCCAATCAATCAATCCAAAATGATTTTATGCATTTTTAGTGGTTTTAATGCAACTGTAAGGATTCAAATCTATGCTCTTCCATTGATTTATAGGAAACCTGACTACTATATCATTTGGAGAACATTGTCCATATATATAATAAAATTATATATGTTTAGTTTTAGTAAAATAATTATTACATTTAATTTTTAATATTTTATTACGACTGATAGTCAAAGGTCAACGACCGTCCGTGCTTATTTAAAATTCTGAATTCGCCACTGCATAAGCATGCAACACCGCAACCAAGATCACTCTTTTCACCGCTAAATTAAACCGATTATAAACTCTCTTTTAGTAAATNCGTGCTTATTTAAAATTCTGAATTCGCCACTGCATAAGCATGCAACACCGCAACCAAGATCACTCTTTTCACCGCTAAATTAAACCGATTATAAACTCTCTTTTAGTAAATAAAACCAGATAACCCTCCATATTTACAGTCAAAATTGGAATAAAATTAGACAAAAACAATTTCAAAGCAGATAGAAAACAGTTACTAATCAACTCCCATAATCCATTTCAGCGTGTGTTACCATTCAAATGGGGGAGGGGAGCCCATGTCGGCAATCATTAAAGAAGAGAGCGATTTAACATAACCTAATTTTTTGAATAATGATCCATTATCACCAATTTAGGTGGTAAGTGGACTCTCAACGAATTATGGAGTTCATTACAACCTAAACAAACGAAAATCACCTCGAGTATTAGATACCATTCTAACTTTGTTTTATTTTGTTTTGTTTTGTTTCGAGGAGTTTTTTCCAATAATGTGATAGAGAATGGCGTATGCTTCAAAGTTCTAATGGTTTGGAGTCTTACTATCTATGAATGACATTAATTGCAGCATACACTGTTTTATTAAGGATGCGTTTGATTGTAAACATGAAATTTTCATAAAAATAAAATAAATTCTAGACAATTCAATTGTCTAGAACTTATCTGTATATAAATTATTAATTAAAGGCTCGTTTGTCTCCCATTTTGGGAAAAGAAATAAAGTTTTGAATAATATTTTTTTGAGAATGTGAGGTTGAAAAGTAAAGTAATTTGATTGGTTTGTGTGTAGAATATTTTATTGAGTGAATATGTGGTGGAGATTGTTTACTTTAACAAACAATGTTTGATAAAATGGATGACAAACAGGGACTAAATGTGTTTGATTGATTTACTTTTCAACATAAAAAATATTATACTTGTCATTTTTTATTGGTGGGTAGATAAGAGAGAGTGAATATGTGAGATAGAAAGAGATAATGAATTACTTGAAAAATAAAAACCACATCTCCATCAAGAAAACATTTTCCTTATTTTCAAAGAAAATATAGTCACGTGACCAAAAGTAGGAAAATATTTTCAGGAAAAAATTGTTAGTCAAACAAGGCAAAGGTAAGAAATTATGTGAAAAAAATACAGTTTTCGTGAAAAATATTGGCAATTAAACGCACCCTAATTAATTCAGCCTTGTTTTATCAAGAAAATAAGTAAAGCTCCTGATTAATCTTTTCCTTTATTTTCAAGACGATCAATAGCAAACCTATAAAAAAATTCAAAACTATTA
This sequence comes from Fraxinus anomala, assembly GCA_903798345.1. Lineage (NCBI taxonomy): Eukaryota > Viridiplantae > Streptophyta > Magnoliopsida > Lamiales > Oleaceae > Fraxinus > Fraxinus anomala. The sequence goes on from CAIGRN010040614.1 coordinate 2,542, forward strand.
AAAATAAAATTTAATTCGCCATAATCTATTAACTTCATTATAATTATAAAAATGAAATTGAAAACCTATTTCCTAGTTAATATATAATAATATAAAAAAAATGACATTTATCATTAGCACATTATGTGAATCAAAATGATGACATTATTTCAAAATCCTTAAAATTGAGATACTCTTTGGTTCAATTGAATTTCTTTCTTTTCAACAAGAATAGTGTTAGAGAGAATATTGGAGCTACAGAATTCAAAGAATCACTTTGAATGTTTTGGCTCACACACCAAACCCAACGTGTCATTTTTTTTATGTAGACATACATTGAAACTAATTTCAGAATATCAAGGAATCAGTTAGCACGAATCAATCTATAAAAGATTAAGTTTAAACAATTGAATTCAAGAAATAATCATCCTAAAATGTAGGAGTTAACTGTCACAATATATCTGCAACACCTAAATTTGCAACTCCAAAATCTGTGGCTCCAAGATTCTCTTAACAAATAGTTCATTATGTCGACATCCTAGGAAAACATTTTGTGTCTCATCTTGCTTGTATATGTCGACATATACATGCATATATGTTGATATTTACGAAGAGGGAGAAGGATCAGTCTTAATGAGCTCATTATGTCTTCACCATTTCGAAAACAAAATCAGAAATTACAGCTAAATCAAATACAAATCATCTTTAAAAACCCGTTTAACTTCTGTACATGTCTTGTTAAATACTAATCGAAAAGGAGACTCTTTTCCAATTTCATCGATTTCGTCCAACAATCAGTAGTATGAATTTCCGATTCTCGTGTTCACGTGGATGGATTTGCAAGATGGTTTTCATGGCTTTTCTCCTATTGCTTCCGACGGCTGTTTTTGGGGAATGTACATGTGAAATCGAAGAGGAAGATCGGAACAAAAGCTTAGCACGCAAATATAAGTTAGCTGCTATTGCTTCAATTCTCGTTGCGAGTGCAATTGGTGTTTGTCTTCCTGTAATAAGCAAGACAATACCAGCTTTGAGTCCAGAGAGGAACTTTTTCTTCATCACCAAGGCATTTGCAGCGGGAGTAATTTTGTCGACAGGTTTCATACATGTGCTCCCTGATGCTTTTGAAAACTTGACTTCTCCGTGCATTAGCGAGCACCCGTGGGGAGATTTTCCGTTCACGGGCTTTGTTGCAATGGTTTCCGCCATTGGGACTCTTATGGTGGATTCATATGCAACAGCCTATTACAGGAAGGAATCGAATGGCAAGGCGCAAATAGCTAGTGCCGATAAAGGAGTAATCCCTGTTCATACTCACGCGACCCATGGTCATGCTCATGGATCTATGTCGATGGAAACCTATTCTGGTGAAACAGAACTTCTCCGTCATCGCGTAATCTCACAGGTATATATTTACTTCTTTATCTTGATTCACTTGTACATGTCTTTTGTGTTTGAATAAACATAGTATTTGATGATAAGTTTCATTGGACTGTAGGTGCTGGAGTTGGGAATTGTAGTCCATTCTGTAATTATTGGAATTGCTTTAGGCGCTTCGGAAAGTCCTAAAACAATAAAGCCTCTAATTGCTGCTTTAACCTTCCATCAATTCTTTGAAGGCATTGGACTAGGAGGATGCATTACACAGGTATTCATGCCTATAATTCTTTTCTCAATTTTGAATATATAAGTATTCTGATACTACGGGATGTTAAATTTTAGATTAGAAATCATACACATGTAACAGATTTCATTTCTTCCTTTGTTCTTTCTACTAGTCTCTCAATATTTGTCGTCTTCTCGCCTTTTTGTTGACATAAAATATGATTGGTTTCATCTTCTTTATTAATCGTATGTCCAATTCTTACCGAGTTACGCATCTTTATATCAGAAGTTGGCTCGACATTGGAGGTACATAGGAGAATGTTAGGCATGTGATATAAACAAACGATATCTTTTTTAGAATTTTGGTCAAATGATGAATGTGATGTTACTAAGTGCGAGTTGTCAAACTAAATTGTACATGTAGAATCTTTCTTGAGTTTGTTGATCCTTTACGAGAGTTATGAAGATGCGGAGTCAACTCAAGTATAAGACCATTTAGGCAGTTGCCTAAGGTCACAAGGGGCAATGAATTTAATATTAACAATAGAGTTCTTGATAATTATTACTCAATAGATTAATTCGACGATATAATTCTCCACCGTGACAATATTATGCCTAAGGTCACAAGTTGTTGCTTTTGCATCTCATTGCTCTCTGATTTCTTTGGTTTATGTCTCCACCGTGACAATATTATGACAATTCTTGAATTAATATGCTTGTTTCTTTTCAAAACTACTCTTTTGGGCTCTTAATTTTTTTTTTTTACTTTTAATTTTTTTAAATTAATTATTTGGGCTCTTAATTTGCAGGCTCAGTTTAAGTCAAGGACAGTTGCAATTATGGCCATCTTCTTCTCTCTCACAACCCCAATTGGCATTGTGATAGGTATTGGAATAAGCAACATATACAGTGAGACCAGCCCCACTGCTCTAATTGTTGAGGGAATTTTTAATTCGGCATCAGCTGGGATCTTGATCTACATGGCACTCGTAGATCTTCTTTCGGCCGACTTTATGAGTCCAAAAATGCAAAGCAATGGAAAGCTTCGGTTAGGGGCAAATGTTTCTCTTCTTCTAGGCGCTGGATGTATGTCTCTCTTGGCCAAATGGGCTTGAGATACAAATGTTTTGTTCATCCCCATTTCTTGTTTTTCATGATATTAATATTGCTCTCTTTCTTTCTTTAACAAAAAAGTCAAAATTTCTAGCATGTTTGATGTTTTTTCTTCAATTACATTTCTTATCGGTTATTTGGATATGCAAAAACTCCGGTTCGTGCGTGTTTTTTCAGTGGAGTGTATGCTAAGCCCATGTGCCTGGTGAAATAAAATCCCTATTTGCATATACACATGCATTATACTAGTGTTCAACGAACGGATGACAATTCTAGCCGAGGTACAACATTTTTCAAATATATATGCGGATCTAGTTTTGATTTGACCCATAACTTTATACAATCTAAATAATCATGGCGGGAAAAGGAATGTTAATAAAGAGTCGAAATCCAGCATTGTCGAGTGTTTTCCCGTCATATCTCGTCTTAGGGGTTATAGAATAGTTGGTAGCTCAAACGATGAAGGTTTTTACGATATTTCAAGGTTGTGAGAATATTGTATCCTAAATATGATTATTCCCATAATAAGCAGTTGAATTTTATTCGCTTAATTTGGGAAATGGCAAAGGCTACAATGTGATGTTCGAAACAGATTTGAGAACTATATGCAGTCTCAAGCTTTCTTAAAAGGTGCTGTGCACTGGCTAACCTTGAGAGGGCCGTTCTATCTCATTGCTGTTGCACTCTAAATTAACTGATCAAATTGTTGAGAGCTCATATTGGAGAAAATGCTGTAGAGAAAGGATTAGTTGTCCCTTTGCTGCTGTATTTTTTGGATGTGTTCTATTAAACACGTCCTTGTAGTCTTGGATAGTTTAAGTAGTCATGAACGGTTCACAATGAAAGAGTAGATTTCAACTATTATTTTTATATTATTTATAATTTCTTGCCCGTCAATATTTGTAATGACAAAGCATATTATCGTGTTAAAGAATCTTATTCTTAAGTGTTTTTCAGAGAGCTTAAGGGTTTACGATAATGTCAATGAGAAGAATATTGCGTGGCTTATTGCTTAATATATATATTATCATACCATAGAACTTTCTGGTTTTTAAGAGGAGATAATGAGCAATTATTTTGATCTTTGTTCCCTTTTATATTCCATACCAAAATTATGTACTACTTGGCCTAGTGAACATAAGTCAGATGTTGGAGTTTGCATTGTGGGTTTCACTAGCCAACTCCTTATCAATTTCGATACATTTCATATGAACAAGAATGCAAGCGCACCAGAAAAAAAGGCAACAATTAAAGTGAGAAGGAGTCGTAAAAATGATTCTTTACTTATTTCTCTCATTCAAAGTCGTGCACAAGACTTTCACCGATGGTAGTAAGATATGACTATTGTTAGTGGAGCTAAAATTTTAGAGTTGAGTCAAATTTTATAATTGTGGAGACAAAATTGAAAACTATTAAATAATTTTTTGAAAATCTAATGAAAAAATTTGGATTTAAAATTTAGTGTGGTGGCAAGTGCCCCACTGCAGATCCGCCGTGATTATTTGGTTGTAGTGTGTTTTAATTGTGTCTTTCACTCATGCTTGTTTATTTTTATGGACATGGATACTTATAATATATTTGGCGCGTAAAAAGAGTGAATATGATTTTCACTTCTTTTTCTTAATACTATTTGACAATTTGTTATCATTCCTCACAAACATGAACAGATGGTGGTGGAGAGATTATTTTATCCTTCTTCAACATGGTTAATTGTAGTTCACATGATGAACCAGATGTCCTTCGATCGCATACTTTGTCACCTGTGGTAGGGATGGTCATGAGACTCATTTTCACTTTCTTAAAAAACTAAGGATCGTAGACGTAATGTTTCAAGTATGATTGTATGGGTAAAAACATCTTCAATTTTTTTTTTTAAATACAAAATATTCCTTATTTTAGAGAGTCGCTATTTAAAAATAAGATCTAAAGAAATCTGCTAACATTTTAAAATAAAAAGTGAGTTTTACTTTTCAAATTTAGAAAATCAAGCTGACTCTCTATTTTTACTATTAATAATTACATTTAATAAGCTACGATTTTTAATATCCTATTTTTTAAATTATTCAATTTTATTTGAATTGATCGAATGTTGACATGTAAAAATATATTAATAAATAACTTTTTGGGAAAAAAAAAGAAGTAATTTTATTCCAATTACTTGTCTAAGAATTAGAAACGCCCAGTAATTTTGTTCAAAAATTATGCTCCTTAATTGTCAAAAATCTACACTGTGTATTAACGCGTGGCAGTGTGAACAAAGACGTAGAAGATAATGTACGATTGTTTTATTCAATTACAAGAGTACGAACTTTGAGTGGGAATGCTCAGTGCTGCCTTATTGGTAACAATTTTTTTTCCAATTTTTATTCTAAATCCATTCTGGCATACTGTTACAGAAAGCAATTGGGCGAGAAACTGAAACTGAAGCTGAAGCTGTATTGGAAAATGGCTGCTACTAATTATTTATTAGTCAAGCCCTGTGCTGCATCGTTTGAATGAGTTTTCCTGTTCCGGTTTTCCTTCTTCATATGCTGCTCGTCTCTCAATTCTAAGAAAAGAGGGTTTTCATTCAGGTACTCATTTTCCCCCCATTAAACCCACAATTAACGTTTTAAATAATTGGATTTGCTTTCTCAGTTCCAAGCGTCAATGTTTTTGGATGAATCTTGCCTGCAATTTCTTTCAGATCGCGGATAATGGTATTAGCATAAGGATTTATTTTTTCTTTTTAAGAAATTAGTTGATAGGATCTTGAATTTAGATGGAATGCTGAACTTCTGGATTTGATGGAGCTTTTTGGTTTATGACTGCGCTACCTCTATTGAATATTCTACTCTTGTTCTAGAGACTAGACTCCACGGTGCATTCATCAATAGATAGGCTAATGTAATTGAACTTTAAACTGAGTTTCAGATTTGGATTAATAATCCATTGTTATTTTGAATTCGATCCATATGATGAGGAACGAGTATTGGGACCATTCCACAAAACATTAATTGAGAAGGTCACATTTTATATAAGTAGAGAAGCAAGGGACCAATTTGATGGGTTGAGAGAAACCATAAAAATACACTACACCAATTTTGGATGATTTTATTTTATATAAGTAGAGAAACAAGGGACCAATTTGATTGGCTGAGAGAAACCATAAAAATACACTAACCATCCATAACCGGTGCCCAAAAAAACTAACAAGCGCTACTTTTCTCAATCCCTCATAAATGGTGCCACCTAAAACAAAAAACTCCCAAGCAGGCCATTAGTTTCCAACCTCAAATATAAGTAGGGAAACAAAGGACCAATTAAAATCTACTTTTGGGAGGATTCAGATAACACTGCAGGGCCAATCTTTGGGCATGTTCCAAATGGTAACATACCAAGTTAAGCAAGACAAATGTCATATCTGCAACCAATGATTAAAATCTGAAGTTGGGGAGATTTAGAAACTAATGGTAGACTAGTTAAACTGAATTTGCAGAAAGTACTTTCTAGCAACAGAGGCAGGTTTCCAGCAATTAACATGCTGGACATGTATGGGATTTTTATCAAATAACAGAATTCAGCAGATTTGATCAAATTGATTTCAAGTCCTAAATAAGTCATAGAAGCAAGAGGAAATTTCAGAATATATCATTGTACCTTCCAAGCTTCTACTTTACAACTATAGGGTTAGGGTTCAATCCAAAAGGTTAACCTATTAGGTGGAGTATCCCAAGCCTTAAATATCCATTATCTACCCGAGTCATGGTCATTGACTTTGGCACACTCGTGCTAATCTAAGAGAACTCGATAAAATGAGGAAAATATGGTTATATAATAAAGTTCCAAATTTGAACAATATAGTATAATAGCCTAGTGGTCTTTACTTGTATTAATATGGGGTTCAAATCCCTCCTGCTTGGGTTTTGAAAATTGTAAAAAAAAAAAAAAAAACTGCAGGTCAGCCGCCCTGGTTTGCTGGGTTATTACAAAGTCAGTCAGTTTATTCAGATGTCTACCGGTTCAACAATTAATAATTGGAATATACTAACTCAACTGGACCAAGGCCGGTTCATCTGAATATTTACCGGTTCAACTGTTAGCGATTGGATGAGAGTCTGGTTTGCTGGGTTTGTCCAATCCAATTCGAGTTTAATAACTATCTGTACAAGACTCGTTAAAAATAAAACAACACGACCCTTCTATTTTGACTTTATAATATTGATTTTCTTCGTTAACCTTTCTTTTTAGTTTTGTACAATACCCATTGATGAAATAAATAGAAGGGTAGTAATTTTTTCTTCTATTTTGACTTCAACTTCAGGTCTCTTGGGGACTGAAAAAACAGAAAAAAAATTTGACTATTCCCATTCTACAGGAAATGCATGACGATAATTGTTTTTCCCATTCTAATTTGACTGGTAAAAGAGGCATTTTCTTTTCTCCACAATTGCCTCTCATGGATCGCTTTGTGTGGAATCTGGAATCGAAACATTCACCACTAAAAGGAAAAATGGTTTTCACTGAAATACTGAAAAAGGTAATGTATATAATTCATTTTCCTCTTCAACATTCCCTAAAGAATAAATAAATAGAAATTATTTGGCCAATCTTTGGAATTGATGTGTGCTTTATTTTTTTTTCTGACCAGATTTTTACTTGACTTGCATATTTTTACTTGGAATAATTCTGTTTATTGTTGGACTGAAATTTGATTAAATTATTATTCATTTCTGGAATAATTTGTTATGCTTTTTATTGCTGACAAAATGAAGGAGGTTAATGGGAATTAACTTCAATTTCTGATATTAGTCAGTAATTAATGGGGTGTAGGTTAGGTGTATCTTAGGATGAAAAGATATCTTATTAATATAGAAAACTTGCATCCCTCATTTATTCATTCTCTGGCAACTCTACCTTTCTGCCCAGGAGGAACACATTATTTTGATGATAGAAAAATGCCTTAATAATATAAACTTTCCCAAAAGCCAGTCATGTCCTCAACCAGAATTTTAACTATTTCGTCGGGAGGTTCCATAGTCCAGCGTTGTGTCTCTGCTTTATTAGTTGCCATTTCTGCTATTTTTGTGGCAGCCCTGTTGGCATATGCCGCCACAGGGTGAAATTTCACCAGTTTAAATTGTTGTAAAAGTTTACGGCATTTATGGACAATGGATCTTATCGAGGGCGTCAGTGTTGCCTCGTCATCAACAACCATCTCCATTGCATATGGGGAATGTCCCTCAATCTCAAGGTAATCAATGCCTTGTACTATGGCTTCTTGTAGACCCAAATCAAGAGCTACAAGTTTCGCTTCGATGTGGCTGAAATCATTTGGCAATGGCTCTGCACGAGCGGCTTTGAAGATGCCATGATGCTCGCGAAGGACATAACCTGCTCCTCCATGCCTATGCTCATTAGGGGCACAGGCAGCGAAATTTAGCTTCCATGCGTCTTCCACTGGTGTTGTCCAAGCTATGGTACGTAGCACTAAAACAGAGCTGCGAAAGTAATGATATCTGCGAGGTTTGGGTTCATAGCCTAGACTTATGGTTCTCATTGTTTACGTTGTTTGATTGTGAATAGGTAAAAGTTGTTGTATAGAGACTATTTGGTTTACCTATGAAACACTAATCACTATTTATAGGAAATAATTAGTAATTGCATTCTGCTCTAGAAATTAGGGTCTTAAAGTGTATATGGTAATCTATAACGGCTAGTTTATGGTCAATAGTTTAAAAAGTTTCCCAACGGTAACATAACGGGTAAATTATTAATTGCCTTCAATGGTCATTGATGGCACTAAAATTTAAATTTGTAGTAAGGCACATGATTATACAACTCATTTGGAAACAACTGTAAGTATTGATGAAGGCTTGGCTGTATTAGATTTTTTTAATTCGCGAAGAATTTGAATTTCAAGCTTTCTCGACTTGGGCTTGAAAGAAGGATACGAAGATGCTCCAAGATTATGCCTTGATTACCTTCCTTTTATTTTTCTCTTTCATTCCCTTTGATCCCTATATCTCATACATTTATAGAGTGCAAACGTTCACAATCTTTTGACCGTTTATCTTGTAATCTACCCTTAAAGACATCCTTTTCGCTACTTTGCAAAAAATTTAATTTAGACACGTGACTACTACTAATGCATTAGAGTATATGCATATTAAAGAGTAGCATGTGAAAATTGATGGCTTATATGATGTCTTGTTACTTATCTATCTTGATTGTAACTGCTATAATTCCTATTGCAAGATATATGACTTGAATCCCACATCAAAAGTATGGACTTTTGGTGTGTAGTTTATATAGACTTGAGCTTTTCAACTTCAACGGCTAGCTTTTGAGGTATTGCTCTACCAAAATCTATATCATTGGTATCAAAGTAGGCACCATGTCTCCCGGTTGTAATCAAGCGGCGCAGATGGTGATACGGCATAGTAGTGTTCATCCAAGACTAGTTATGGACCAGTGCAAAGACAGTCTGATGTGAGCGCCGAGATCGCGAAATGTGGTGGATTATTATGGTTCCCATTGTAAGGTATGTGACTTGAATCCCACATCGAAAGTATAGGATTTCGGTGTGTGGTTTATATAGACTTGGGCTCTCCAACTTCAACAACTAGCTTTTTGAGGTATGACTTTCTCAAAATCTATATCAGTAACCTGTAGGCAGATGAATCGTCTTATGCATAACTTCACTTAGATAGGGCTTATCCCGCACTTGTCTAACAACTACATACATCCTCTTCTTCTACACTACTTCATCAAGTGCTCGAGGCCTACACGAAAGGAGCCAACATGTGAGATTATATCAAATGGGCTTTACAAAGAACTACTTTGCATTTGTCATTATTTTGTGAAAATGGTTAATCGAAGTTGGTATAAAACCTATTACGTGATTTACACCAAAATTAAATTGTATTCGATAACAGTGTTGGATGTTATCCCATCATATTTACTCGTAAACAAGTAATCCATTCCACCAAGTACTTTTTAATTACTTCATTTCACGTACTTTTACATCAGACTTTTACTTTAGGTTTACAATCGATACTAGTTTAATCATTTTTTTAAGGTTGCATTTGGTTGCCTCTGTGAACTGTTTATGTAACGACCCGATCTCTTGTAAAACTCAAAATTATTAAATCAAAATATATGGGATAAAAAGATAATATAACATTCATTTATTTATCAAAAAAATATATATATATCTTTCAAAATAAAATAAATAAAACACTTAGTCCCAACAGTAATCCAATTATTTTATAAAAAAAAGTTATTGAAAATATGGATCTCTTTTATTTAACAAAATATTCCGCCTCCACAGTCTGATTCCAAGCTCCAAACTTCCGATCTCAATTTTCTGAAACGAGGAAGATTTAAAGAATGAGATTTTA
>CAIGRN010040619.1:0-14596 GCA_903798345.1 Fraxinus anomala
ATATCATATCTTTGGTACCGGATGGCTATAACATGCATATCATATCATATCTTTAAACTTTCATAAGCATAATAATTCAACAACATGAAAGTAAACAATTTAATCGGGATGAAACATAAGCACCTCGTTATCCTACCTTGTTGGATATCTTAAAATTGGAAGACAAAACTAAAAGCAATCTCGTTCACTTAATTCTTTCTGCTTCTGTCGTATTTTTGCATATACATACAGTGTAGAAAATTTATTACTTATATTATATAATAAATTCTATAGAAAGTGGGAATAAGAGTGTTGGGTTTCATATAGAAGAAAGCATTTTTCAAGCACACTTCTCTATCATGTGATATGAGATATCTCAACCAACACATCATGAGACACGTGGCAAGCTAGGAAATTTTTACACTAAAATATAAGGATAATAAAAAAGTACTTGATAACTCCTTCAACAAACTCCTACACGTGGTTTTACTATAAACAAATCCTTATATAATAAAATTAAAAAAAAAAAAAAACCAATTAACCACTTACTAACTCTATACGTGTCACTCATATATTCTAAACTCATTAATTAACTAAACTAAATTAGAATTGAAGGCAATTTCTTTTGACATCGACAACTTGGGCCTCCCTTATCCGAATTAACTTTTTCTAGAGCCTAATATTTATAATTAATTACGATCTATCCAACGAGCCCAATATGCATACTTATTAGAGCTCCATCAATATCCAAATATTTGACTCTTATAAAAAAAAAAAGAAATTTAATATATATATCAATTTAGTCCCTAACTTTCCAAAATATTAACAAAATAGTATAAAATAATTAATTCTATTTTATGAAAAAAAAAATTCGAGATTTTACAATCTCCCCTCCATAAAATATTTTCACCGTCGAAAAATAGCTTGGCTAATCGAAAAGTTCTGAATACTTGATTTTAAGTTCCTCTTCTTTCTCCCAAGTTGACTCGTCAAGTCCATGATTTTGTCATTGAACCTTGATCAGGGGAATTTCTCTATTTCTGAATTGATGCACTTTTCTATCCAAAATCATCATCGGAATTTCGTTATATGATAAGTCTTTTTGTACCCCCAATGTCTGATAATCCACCATGTGATTGGGATCATGGACAGTGGTAAGGCAAGTCGGTAAGCTATAACACCAATCATTTCTAGAATTTCGAAGGGCCCAATAAACAGTAGCCTCAACTTTCCAGTTTTACCAAATCTCAATACGCCCTTCATTGGTGCTACTTTCAGAAAAACTTTGTCACCATCTTGAAATTCCAAATCCTTGCTTCTACCATCAGCGTAACTTTTATGTCGATTCTGTTTTTATTCTTGCTCTAATCTTATCAACCGCCCTAACTGTTTGTTCAATAATTTCAGGATCCAAAATTCTATTCTCTCCTACCTCATCCCAGTGGATAGGGGATCTGCAATTTCTACCATAAAGAGCTTCATATGGGACCATGCCAATAGTAGCTTGGAAGCTATTGTTGTTAGCAAACTCCACTAACGACAGATGTGTTTCCCAACAATTTCCAAGGTTCAAAACACTCGTCCTCAACATATCTTCAAGAGTTTGAATGGTTATTTCTAATTGTCCATATGTCTGTGGATGATAAGCAGTGCTAAATTTCAATTTTGCCCCCATGGCTCCTTCTAAGCTTTTCCAAAATTTCGATGTGAATTGTTGGTCTCTATCTGAAACAATGGTGACTGGAACTTCATGCAATCTGACTATCTCTCTAATATATAATTGTACGAATTGTTCCATATTAAAATTTACTTTAATTGGCAGAAAATGGGTAGACTTCGTCTAACGATCAACCACTACCCAAATAGCGTTGTGACCTCTTGCTGATCTCGAGAAGCCTACCACAAAGTCCATCGCTATGTGTTCCCATTTCCATTCTAGAATTTTCAATAGTCCTGCATTGACCTGCTCACAGACAATATATTTTTCGACGAACAAACCAATTCATCTCTTCATGTTTCTCCACCAAAATGTATCTCGAAGATGGCGAGAGAGACCATGTCCAAGTGTCGAATTTTTAAATTATTGGGTTTACATCACATGTCAATGCACATTAGATCAAGTAATAGCTATTTTTACATTAGACGAATTAAGGCTCACAATCATTGAGGTGTACGTGGTGGGACAAAACCCTTAATAGGAAAATGTACTTATGGTATTATAAGATGTTTGAGGCACAAAGATTTTAGAGCATCGAGAAGGGGAGAGGAGATGATTACATTGAAAGGCCTAGTTATACTTGGTTGCCAAATTGAACAAGCCGACAAAGCCAAAGCCATACCTTTGAATCGTTACAAGAATTTTTATGAGTGGACAATGCATAATATCATTAATATCTTTATGCTCATTCCAAATTTGTTGATTATTATTAATTGAATTAAGGCTCGTACTCCTATCGAGTTGTAGTAACCTCTATGCAAACACAAGAGTAATACATGATCTTCTACTTCTATTGAAAATGAAAGTATAAGTTTGATGTTTTAATATGGCTAGTTTAATCAGTATTTACTCGCTTTATCATCATAAGAATATAACCTTTGTTCTTCATCCTGAAAACTGAACGGATTGGTTATTCAAGTGGTTGAATTATATTCAATTGTCTTTAATGTTTTCATTATTCTTAAAAAGTATTTTAGGTGATCACCTTTCGAGATAAATGTGCATGACTGTATGTAGAAGTGAAACATTTTGATTAGGTTTGGTAGTAAATATACATTCAGAGGAAAGGAAATTGATGGATCTTAAGAAGAAATCTCTAAGCTTGTGTTTAGGTCATCATATTCAAACTATTTAAGAGCATATGGCATTTTTATCTGAATTTCTCAGAGCTTTGGTTTAGGGTTCTCAAAATGTGCTACATAAAGTACTTAATTCTAGATATTAAAAAGGGAAAATTAATTTCTTTCCTTTTTGTCACAGGAAAATAGTCTACATTTGCAGAAATGTTGTTATCAATAATCGCTTAGTGGGTTGAGAAGGAAAATAATCTAAAAGTAATTTGGTTATAAAAATACTTTTGATGGAGAATCAAAGAAAATGTTGTTCTTTTTTGAGAGGGTCTCTTTAGAACAAAGAAACCCAAAGGAAGATGGCCCAAGAATTCTTCAAAAGACCAGAAGATTTATTAATTGTAGAGGGAAGATTTTGTTTTGGATACATCTCATCAAGTGTTTCATTTGTAAAACATAATGAGAAATGGAAGTGCGTATAATGAGATTTGTGAAAGAATCCCTTTTGTTGGTATGGGCAGTATAGGAAATTTAACTTCCTTCCATTGTTTCTAAGGTACGGATCACATGCACTTAAATGGTTTTCTACATGCAGATTCTATAATTTTTTTCTAAATAGAACTATTTGTTTTCTTTGGCATGAGTAATTTTCAAGGAATTTTTACGAATTCATAAATTCATGGCTCTAACTATCTTCCTAAATCTGCAGGACCAAGAGGGCACGTGGATGCTCCGAGAACTTATCCAGTATGACCCATTTTCCTTTTTTTTTTTTGATTATTTTAAATCCTCTTGCCTTCATCCGTCGACGACGAGTTTTGTTCTATGAAATATGGGAAATTTCATCATTGTGTGTGACATGTGCCTGGCACGTTTCTGTGTCCGATATTTTTCATGAGTCACTCTGGCTTGGGTTTCATATTGTTGCTTACTAATTATTTTATCTAAAAAAATTGGATTGTGATCATTAAGGCATATGCATAGAGATAAACAAATCAAAATTCCCATCAAAGATCTAGATATGTGGCTATATCAGTTCTTGTCATATCTGCCACTTATCCTATCCACACTTGAATCCTCTAACGAATTGGCATGGCATTCTAGGTGCGAATTGAATTAATTGATATTTGATTTAAGCTAATCGCTAGGAATCATCGTTGTGTTACATAGTTGATGTTTGATTTAATCTAACAAAGTCATATTAGTTCAGAAATTATTTTTTGTAATGGAGTACTATTAGTGAACATCCCGGAAGGGAAATGAAGCATTCAATGAGACTTCAGTGGTTATAAGTCTATGAAATCTGTAGCCATAATCAAATCAAAACCTGAAAGCCTAGATTATCTTCTCCCCATGTAGATCCATGTTCCGTCTTTCAGTTCTAATTCCAAATCGGATAAGCGGCACTCAAGTATTCAAATAGCCTTTGCATAGTTTACGAATGCCAGCTNCCACCATGCAGCAGAGGTTTCGAGAGAGGTATGAAGCAGGTGACCCAGAGGTTGATCTCCTTGGAGAATCCTCACGAAAATTCGACAGCAAAAATCATGTTAAATAATCATAGCCACAACTTAAAATTTATCCAAAAAAGATGCATACTCCAATCTTCTTGGCAAGTGCAGGAATAAATTATGTGAGTTGATTTCTTAGTGCTTACCATGATTGAAATGTTCTTGAAGTCATGTACTAATGACAAATTAGTTGGCTGAAGGCTTGTTAGATAGGTATAAGTGAAAATCTGTTTCTTAGTACATTTGAATATGTTTTGTTTCTTTCAGTCTTTTTCTTCTCTTCTTGCTTTGTTGTCATCAATTGAATGTTATTAGATGATCTCGTTGACCTGTTGAGTTACTTAGCTTCCATGGGTGTGCATTTGTGTGTGCACGCGTCTGTCCGTATACGTGGGTATCCAACTTTATGTTTATCCTTTACTGTTTAAAATGCTATTAGTAATGCCATTATTACTGTTTTTGCAGTTTCCGGTGGTCAACTCTTTCATCTTGTGTGCAAAGAAGTCTGGAGGAAAATGGATACTCCCAAGAGGGCGTCTTCCAGTCCTAAGGATCAGCCTACTAGGAAACAACGGAAGGTGGAACCCGGTTTGAATTCCACTGTTTCTATATATGATAAATTTTATAAGATGAACTCTTGTTGCATTTGTCATTTATTTGATGACAAGAAGAATCCAAATCTCTGGTTGAAATGCATGCCTGAATTGGTTCGGGGGACTCTTGTTGCTTTTCTTGCCACATTGAATGTGCCATCCGAAGCGGGAAGGTGGGAGTCGTTAATCTTGGACAGTAGATGCAGCTGGATGGAGGCTATTGCTGTGCTTCCTGTGGCAAGGTTTCTGGGATATTTTGGTAAGTTCTTCTCTTCTAACGTTTTCAAATGCTTGAACCCCACCCCTTTTCTTTAGCCAGATCCTTGAAATAGGCTTTAGCAAAATATGGTAGAGCATAGTTATATTTTTTGAACATGAGGAGTATGATGGCAACAAGTTGAAAAAATTGGAGGAAAATCACTCGAATATTAACATTTTAATTACAATAATGAAGACCTTAAGTACAATGGTGGGGGTCTTGCACTTGTAGATAATTACAATTTAAGTGCAATCATCATGTAACTCCTTTGGAGACGAGTTTCCCTGGATCATCATCATTAAACTGGGGGTGAGGTCCTCTTTTGGTAGTCACCATCTGAATGTGCATGCATGTCTTGAAATGCATTTTTCTTGTAGTAATCACTTACAATTAAAAGCTTATGTATGTCTTTGTTCAACGGTAGTTAGGGAGGAAGATGGCCTTGACATTAAGTTTCCAAGTGACGGGGCATATTGTTCCATAGTATGACTTAAATTCAAGCTAAGATCTAAGAAGAGGTCCATCTAGAAGTAATTTTAACTTCATTATATTGGGTTTTCAACGAGGTCATATAACATGAATATTGTTTCCAGATGCTGCAAAAAGCAGGCAACTATTGCCTAGGATAATCGTTGTCTGGATATCCCTGGTTACAGGATTTTCCTTAGTTACTGGCTCTTGGAAGGGACTTTCAGATCTAAAGAAATCAATCAAATTATTACAGAAGCTAAGGACAAATTGGGGACAGAGGTAGATCCAGTGAATGATTCAACCAAACTGGTGCAGGGAATTGTCAGCACAAGCTCAGTAGCCAGTGATAAGCAGAATCTTTGTTCTCTTACTATTGAGAAAGTTGATAGATGGCTAGCCTCAAATTGTAGCACAAGCCTAAATAGCATCGGTAATGCTTTTCTGAGATTTTACATTTCATTATCTTGAAATATGAAATTTTGTGGTCGTATGAATAAACATTGTTTGCATCTTTGCAGCAAATCCTCAAATGGAGAATTAGACGATGGAGGAAGATCTGGTGCCTAGCGAGAGTGCAAGACTGCAACAGACATTGATCCCAAATCCTCATTCAAGATTTGAGACCTAGTGTAATGACCAAAATTTTTTAAATCTGAAATCACTACCAAAAATCCTTTATTTACTTTTGAATGAATAATAGTTATCATTAGTTCTATTAACGCTAAATTTTAACATAAGTAATGTGATAAATTTCTTTTACAATTATTATGACTAATCATTTAAATTGAATGTGCGTGGAGACCTTGAACTAATTTGCCAAAATACTCACAGTTTGGTTAAAACTCCAAATCAACATGTGCAAAATTAAATGACAAGTTGTATATTAATTTTTTATGTTCTTTACAAAATCATGATAATGACGTATCATATATTTTCTCTTCCTTCGGTGAGTGTCCCACTGCCTCAAAATTCACCCAATTGTCTATCATTCAGGCAGATTTCATTAGACATGCATAAGAACTGTAAATCAATTACTAAAGTTGCTATATGTTCAATCTCCAATATGTCGTAATTATTTATGCAGAAAACGTAAATAGCAAGGAAGACACTAAATACCCAAAACAAGTTAAAATTTCAAATAAAAGTGAACAAGTTCAATAAATAAACAAATAAAATAAGATTACTGCTAAAACTTAGAATTTAAGGCACATTACACTGTTTATTTCATTGAATCCCAAAAAGAAATCATGGCACCACGACTATACCTCATCGCCCGCCAACCAACGACCTATTCTAACCTATGAGGAGTAGGGAAAATTGCGAGTACATAGAAATACTCAGTAGGACATAAAAATGATGGTGAAATCCGAATAAAATTTTTAGAACATGTGTCAAAAATTGTCATACCGTCATCGTATCTTTTGAAATCGGTAAGAGCTCAATACATATCATATCTTTGGTACCGGATTGTCATATCATACATATCATATCTTTAGCTTTCATGGGCACAACAATTCATTAACATAAAAAAAATTAATTTAAATGGGATAAATCACTTGCACCTCGTTATTCTACCTTATTAGATTAAATAAGTTCAGAAAATATGAAAACCCCCAAAATCACGTTCCAAACTATTTTCGTGCCTCTGCTTGTGTGCTGTGCATAAATGTATATTTTATTTGTGTACCCATCAGGTCATACATCTATATGTACATACGCAATAATAACCTAAACCCTAAAGAGTTGGTGCATAGTGGGAAACGTGTGGGAGTGAGATACGGTAATTGGATAAGAGTATTTGAAGCAAAATTTTGACTAAGTCTTATCAATTTAGGATTCTCACACGTGTCAAACTTACCACAACTCAAAAAAAAAAAAAACACATCATACACGTGGCTTCTCATTAAATTTCTTAATTCATTAAATAACTCAACTCTATAACTTGGGCTTTGCTTATTCAAATTAATTTTGTCTCGAGCCTAATATACATAATTAATTATGATCTATCCAACGAATCCAATATTCATATACTTACCATTGCTCCATCAATATCTAAATATTGACACAATAAAATTGAAATTTAATATATATATCACTTTACTCCCTAACTTCCCTATACATATATATAACACAACATATAAAATAATTAAAAATAGCCTATAAAATAATTGATTCTATTGTATGAAATTTTTTTCGGGACTTTACACCTAGGGAAGATCTCAAGGCTGGCATGGGTCAAGAACAAATCTGTGGTGGAGATATTAGAAAATGTTCCGGGGATCCTAATTTTCTTAAGCCTGAAAACAGTTTGTCATCCATTCCAAGGGTGATTGACTTGAATGCTTCTTCAGTGCACTATGTGAATGAAGAGTTTACGCCTCCAGACTAAATGATATTACCTCCTAATTGCGTTGACAGATGAAACCCATCCAGACCGGGCACCTTAAACTGGTTCTTACCAAATAGTGCATCTATGATATCAGATTTAGTAAAAGTCTCTGCAAAACAACTCTTGTTTTATCGGACAAGGCTGGTACCCAAGAATATGTGAATATGTCTGAAAAGTAACCAAATATCACTTGTGCAATGTCCAAGAGTGAAAGTTACTAGTTCGGCCCTAAAATCACGTGGAGGGGGTGAATAGGTGAGTAATGTAGAGTTAAAAATTATCGTTGATCAATAATGCAACAAGTTACAATAAATAATTAATTAGATCTAGTTCACATGAATTAACTATCCTATGTTGAATTGCCGATAATGTAAACAACACAAATAATTGATGACGGAGAAAGCTCTTAACTGGGTAAAAAACTCCGGGACCAAGTCAGTAGTTTTCACAATAGACAATAAGAACTTATTGCATGATCCAGCCTAGAAAACTTAATAGACTCGCTGATTTAATTTTTGCAATCTCCAAAATCCACTGGAACGTGTTTCACTCACACTTACTCCTGATCTTCTGAATTGCATATCTCCTTTGGATTACTGAGAACACCTTGTTCTTGAACTCTTTCTGTGCTTTTGGTTCAACCTCATTCAAACTTCAGCAATCTCTGAAAACAATTGAGAAAGTACCTTTCGAATTATATCTAGGAAGTTGATATTTTGGATTATTTGACTTTGATTTTTTCCCAACTGGTGGATTGATCTCAAGACACCAAATGGTTAATCTCAACGTTTTGATGTATTCTTGGATTTTGGATCGATATTATGAGAATGTAAAACAATGATCAATCACTACAAAAAACGTAATGGGTATTGGATATTTATAATAAGACGTATTTAAGTATTATAGGATAAATAGAACTATTGAAAATCGTGAAATAGATCGCGTATAACACCGTCGCTTGAGCGCCAGTTACTGGAGAGTGAGATGTGTGTCGCTCGAACGATAGGTGGACGACAATGATTCTGCTTTTTTAGCTCGAGCATTAGCTAGGCGACAGACTAGCATAAATCTAGCGACTCTTTCTCCTTATTTCATACTCGAACCCAAAGACTTTAATTTATGTATGCTACCCTCTAAAAGACTTCTTGACTTTTACAATTCTTTTATAACAATCATATTCTTTTATAATAATTATTTTGTCTAAAGAATTGTCAATACAATATAAATCCTAACAAAGAGTATATCCCTCTACACACTTGCACTCTCCACTGAATATTTTATTTCTCACCTTAGACCTGTTGCCTCTTTATGAAAGTAAGATATTTTTTAACTACAAGCTATAACCAAACAGCCCTTACACATTGTGCCCAGTACATTTATCCTTTTCATATAATTTCTCAGGTTTGCCTCTTCCATCCTCTGTGTAGCATTATACAACCATTGAGTTTACCTTTTAGTTACTAATAGAACACTAAGATGAAATATTAATCTTTAAGATGAAATTGCTTGTGGAACAGAGGAAATATTAACTTTCTTTAAACTTAAAACAATGTTCTTATCAAAATTCAAATTCAAAAAAGAAAGAAAAGGTTTTAAATCTAGCAAGGAAAAAAAAGTATAAAATGAAAATATTTAATAATGCTAATGAGGGAGTTTTATGTATTGTCTAAAATTGTAATGTTCAAAATTGTATGGCGTCTTTATATTTTTCTAATAAATTAAGGGCTTCTATGTAATTTAAAATTGTCTTAATTATGAGATAATCTTTTTAGATGAGAAAAATTCTACTACTCTTGGAGTAGGAAGTGAGTACTCGTAGTCACTATTTAAGTGTTTATCAATCACAGTTTGTCTTCAATTATTTAATATGCATTTTAAGTAAATAGTGGTATGGAGCACTAATTTTTTATTTTATTATTTTTTTCCCCTTTTCGAACAAGCCTTTGAACAACCCTACCCCGAAGCAAAAATAAAGTCATTTAAGCCAAATACAAATATTTTGTAAGAAGAATAGTAAGAATTGTACCAATCGACACTGTACAAACCATCTAGTCACCTTATATATATATATGTATGTATGTGACAACTTCTGCATAGGGTTTCCACCAATACAAACACTCTCCCCTCAAGAGAGCCTCACATCTCTCTTTCTCTCTCTTAAAAACATACTCAATCCGAATCCATTTAGCACAAAAGACAGATAAGTACTCCTTTTATCAGTTCTCTGGGAGGTAAATGTTGTTCAAATCTTAATTTTTGCTCTTTTAATTTTTTTTTAATGCTTGAATTACTGCTTGATTGAGATATGAATTTCTTTTTATTAGTTTTTGGGTTTTGTTGAGTTTTTTTAGTACAGATCAGAACATGTAGGCATATATTTGTGTGTATGATTGAGTTAAAATGTATATTTTATGGATTTTAAAAATTGAATGTACTTCATGGATATGAATTGGAATTTTATTAGCTTCAATTTTGTTTTTGAGTTTCACTTAAATATAGATCCACTGGTAATAAATAATTATTTGTGTTGCTTAAATATACCACGATCCCTTCTCAAGGTCCATTTATTTTCTCTTCTCAGGGTCCTTGTTAAGACCCTTATCAAGATCTAATTATTTTATTTATTTTTCCTGAAAGAGTTTCATTTTATTTAATTTTTATTTTTTTCCTTATTAAACTACATTTATTTATTTTTATAATTCCCTCTTCAAATGTTTCTCCTTAACTCTTGAGTTTGAAGTTCTGTATTTATTGGGGACTGGTTGGTGGTGAGGGAGATGGTGTACATGCTTTGGATTTTCAAATGACAAGTTTGAAGTAACAAAATTAATATAACTTTCTCGACATCCTCGCTCTTAATATATATATATATATATTAAAGAAATGGGAAAAAGGCTTGGTGGTGAGTGAGACCGTTTCCAAGTGTCGAAATTTAAATTATTTGGTTTGCATCACATGTCAATGCACACAGGGTCTCGTAATAGTTAAACCATAGTCTATTTGTTTCCCGTTATGGTAATTTTTTACATTAGACATATGAAGGCTCACAATCATTGTGGTACACATGGTGGGACGAAACAATTAATAGGAAAATGTACCTATGGTATTGGTAAGATGCTTGAGGCACAAAGATTTATGAGTATAGGGAAGGGAGAGGAGATGATACGTTGAAAGGTCTAGTTATCCCTGACTGCCAAATTAAGCAAGCCAACAAAACCAAACTCATATCTTTGAATTGTGACAAGAATTTTCACCTGGACAATGCATAATAACATTAATGTCTTTATGCTCATTCCAAATCGCTGATTATAAGTAATTTAATTAAGCCTAACCTTTTATGCAGACACGGTTAAGAATTAGAGTTCTATCTACCAAATTAAGCAAGCCAACAAAACCAAACTCATATCTTTGAATTGTGACAACAATTTTCACCTGGACAATGCATAATAACAATAATGTCTTTATGCTCATTCCAAATAATTGATTATAAGTAATTTAATTAAGCCTAACCTCTATACAGACCCAAGGAGATTACTTGACGGCTGTGATAGATGATCTTCTAGTTTTATTGAGAATGGAAGTATAAGTTTGATGTTTTAATATGGCTAGTTTAATAAGTATTTACCCACTTTATCATCATAAGAATAGAATCTTTGTTCATCGTCATGAAAACTGAAAGGATTGGTTATTCGAGTAGTTGAAAACGCTTTCGATACTTTTGGTAGTATATATGCACTTATAGTAAAGGGACTTGATGGATCTTATGAGGAAATTGCTAAACGTGTGTTCGATAATGGCAACTAAATAACGTACTTAATTCTAGATATTAAAAAGGGGAAATTAATTTTCGACCTTTTTGTCCAAGGAAAATAGTCCACGTGTGCACATTTAATGTTTTCAATCATCTGTTATTTAGGTTGAGAAGGGCAATAATCCAAAATTAATTTGGTTATAAAACTACTCTTTTCGAAGAATTGAAGAAAGTGCTGTTCTTTTTGTTAAGGTATACTTTAGAACAAAGGAATCCAAAGGAAGATGGCCCAAGAATTCTTCAAAAGACTCGCCGATTTATTAATTACAGAGGGAAGATTTTGTTTCGATACAACTCATCAAGTTCTTCATTTGGAAAATGTAATGAGAAATGGAAGTGCGTATAATGAGATTTGTGGAAGAATTCCTTTTGTTGGTATGAGAGGAATAGGAAATTTAACTTCCTTCCATTGTTTCCAAGGTACGAATCACATTTACTTAAATGGTTTTCTACAGGCAGATCATAGAATTTTTTTAAAAGGAAAATTAGAACTATCTGTTTTCTTTGGCATGAGTAATTTTATTCTACAGGCAGATCATAGAATTTTTTTAAAAGGAAAATTAGAACTATCTGTTTTCTTTGGCATGAGTAATTATGGATGGATTTTTATGACTTCATAAATTCATGGCTCTAATATCTTCCTAAATCTGCAGGACCAAGAGGGCACGTGGACGCTCCAAGAACTCATCCAGTATTGCTCCTTTTCCTTTTTGGTTTTGATTATTTTAAATCCTTTTGCCTTCCCCCGTCAGCGACGAGTTCTATTCTATAAAAAATTGGATATTCCATCATTGTATGTGACATGTGCCTCGCACGATAATTATTTTATCTAAAAAAATTGGATTGTGATCCTTAAGGCATATCATAGAGATTCAAAAATCGAATTGCCCATCAAAGATCTAGATATGTGGATATATCAATAGTGTCATATCTGCCACTTATCCTGTCCACACTTGAATCCTCTAACAAACTGGCATGGTGTTCTAGGGGCGTAATGAATTATTTGATATTTGATTTAAACTAATGGCGAGGAATCATTGTCATGTTACATAGTTGATATATTATTTAATTTAATATAGTGATATATTTTAGGAAATATTTTTGGGAATGTAGTACTATTAGTGGACATCCCGGAAGGAAAATGAAGCTTCCAATGGGGATACAGTGGTTATAAGTTTATGAAATATGAAGCCCTAATCAAATCAAAACCCTCTAGTCAAAATCATTTTAAATAATCATAACCACAACTCAAAATTTAGCCAATAAAGATGCATACTCCAATCTTCTTTGCAAGTGCAGGAATAACTTATATGACACGATTTCCTACTGCTTACCACGACTAAAATGATCTCTGAGTCTATTACAAATGAAAAATTAGTTGGCTGAAGGTTCGTTAGATAGGTATAGGTAAAAATCTGTTTCTTAATACATTTGAAATGTGTTGTTTCTATCAGCGTTTTTTGTCTCTTCTTGCTTGCTTGTCATCAATTGAATGTTATTAGAATGACCTGTTGAGTAACTTAGCTTCCCTGGGGGCGTCTGTCCGTCTACGTGTGCGGGTATCCGACAACTTTATGTTTATCCTTTACTATTTACAATGTTATTAGTAATGCCATTATTACTGTTTTTACAGTTTCCGGTGGTCAACTCTTTCATCTTGTGTGCAAAGAAGTCTGGAGGAAAATGGACACTCCCAAGAGAGTGTCTTCAAGTCCTAAGGATCAGCCTACTAGGAAACAACGGAAGGGGAAAACCCAGTTAGAATTCTTCCAGCCACAGAGCCATATGGTGATATTAATTTTCCTAATTCATTGATCTGCAAAATTCTGCATGTCGAGCAACCGTTTCACTAGACGATAAATTTTGCAAGAGGTGCTCTTGTTGGATATGTCATTTATTTGACGACAACAAGAATACAAATCTCTGGTTGAAATGAAGGTCTGAATTGGTTCGGGGGACTCTTGATGCTTATCTTTCTATGTTGAATGTGCCCTCCAAAGTGGGAAGGTGGGAGTTGTTAATCTTGGACAGTTGATGCAGCTGGATGGAGGATATTACTGTGCTTCCTGTGGCAAGGTTTCTGGGATACTTCTGTAAGCTCCTCTTCTGTGTTTTTCAAATGCTTGAACCCCCACCTCTCTTCTTTAGTCAGATCCTCGAAATAGGCTTTAGCAAAATATTGTAGGGCATAATTATATTTTTGAACATGAGGAGGACGATGGCGACAAGTTGAAAAAATTGGAGGAAAATGACTCGAATATTAACATTTTAAGTGCAATAATGAAGACCGAGTATACTTTTAAGGTACAATTGTGGGCGTCTCGCGCTCGTAGGCAATTGCATTTTACGTGCAATCACCAAGTAACTCCTTTGGAGACGAGTTTCCAAGGATCATCATTAAACTGGGGGCGAGGTTCACTTTTGGTAGTCACCATGTGGATGTGCATGCATGTCTTGATATGCATTTCTCTTGTAGTAGTCACTTGCAATTAAAAGCTTATGTGCATCTTTGTTCAACGGTAATTAGAATGGATGATGGTCTTACCATTAAATTTCCAAGTGATAGGCATATTGTTCCATGTGTGACTTAAATTTAAGCTAAGATATAAGAAGAAGTCCACCTAGAAGTAACTTTTACTTCATTGTATTGGATTTTCAATGAGGTCATATGGCATGAATATTGTTTGCAGATGCTGTAAAAAGCAGGTAACTATTGCTAAGGATAATCATCGTATAGATATCCCTGGTTACAGGATTTTCCTTAGTTACTAGCTCTTGGAAGGGACTTCCAGATTT
>CAIGRN010040620.1:0-11894 GCA_903798345.1 Fraxinus anomala
GTCACTGACTTATATGCGCTCGCCGAGCTGTTGGCAACTCGACGAGCCAAGCCAAGCTGAGCCGGCCCGCTCGGCTCGTACTCGGGATCAATTTTTTACGAGCTCGAGCGGCTCGTGGGCTGCTACAGTACGAGCCGAGCGGCCTACCCGACGAGCCGCTCGGCTCGATTGCCACCTCTAACAGTCGCTGTTATGTCGCTGCAGTAGCCGCCCCCACAACATTGTACACAAATAAAAAAGGGTTGCCCAAATTACATGTTTCAATACCTAGTACTATATTCCAGGAATTAAAATTCAGTAACTTTTAGAGTAGTAAGAGATCTTCCAAAAAGTTAGTTTTGTGCTAAATGTACTATAAAAAATAATGTAAGCCCACAAAGAAGGAAGGAAATGAAGCTCCATAATATAGAGCTTCTCATTCTTTTTTTCCTCTCCCTCTTCTTTACCGATGTTTTTAGTCTCTACAGTTTCTTACAAATTAGATTGTGTCTTTCCGCGACATTTTGCTCTTTTTGACAAGCTGGGTTTCTTGGTAATTGAATTAAATAGATTCTTGAGAGAACCCGTTTGCGTATTTGAATCAAGGATCTCTGGGTTCTCGTTGTTCAAGTGATTCTGAGCCTCTAACACTGAGATTAGTTCAAATATGAGCAATGAGAACCTCAACGAGTATTGTCAAATATGAAGAAAGTGAACGAAACAAAACCAGACCTCAAAGCCTCATCTATATCCCAAGGAAAATTTGTAGCTGCTAAAACCATCACTATCTTGCGAGTACCATCTTCATTAGTGGAAGAAGCGTTGACACCATCTACCTGAACTAGAAGCTCCGATTTGACCCGTCGGGACGATTCATACTCTCCTGACGCCCTAAAAATTGGTTTCACAAAAAAGGGGCTTGACGTAGATACATATGAACACGTGAATTCTCACATGGAAATAAATAAGCTTTCCTTCATCTAAAGTACAAGGCAGTTAGTTAAGAAGACTGAAGAGATGAAGTGAGGAATTCTATATTTTTAATCATCAAAAGATACAAGAATTTATACAAGAATTTCGTAGCTAAGAAGGTTCTAGAATTGGACTAATAACAATCACTAACTATTTACACTGGTTGGCCAACAACCTTCAGCTCCATTCCTGAAAATAAGGAAGTGTAGTGCTGTACCACCTGATTCCATCTGTTTTCTGTTATATGCTGAATTCCAACATCCCTCTTCAAGGTGGAGTGTGTTCCAACACTCCAAACTTGTCCCTAAGTAGTTGGAACCTTGAGTGTGAAATGGGTTTAGTCAGTAAGTCTGCAGTTTGGTCTGAGGTCGAAATGTAATGTATTTTCAATTGGTTCTCAAGTACTTTATCTCTCACAAAGTGAGCATCCAATTCTATATGTTTTGTGTGAGCATGGTATACAGAATTGATTGCCGTGGAATTCCCAACTCTTCAAACAGAGACTGAATCCATGTTATTTCTGTAGCACATTGAGCTAAAGCTCTGTATTCGGCTTCTGTACTCGACCTTGCAACGACGTGCTATTTCTTAGAACACCATGATACTAAATTGTCTTCAATGTACACACAATATCCAGCTGTTGATCGTCTGTCATCTGGACAAGAGGCCCAGTCAGAATCAGTGAATGCTGTGATGTGAAGACTATCATTCTTTTGTATAGATAGTCCATAACTTAAGGTGCCTTTCAGATACCTGAATACCCTCTTAAGCACCTTCCAATAGGTGTCAGTTGGTGCCTGAAGGAATTGACTTAATCTATTCACAGAGTAGGTTAAGTCTGGCCTATTATGAATCAAATATTGGAGGCCTCCTATGGCGCTTCTAAATAGGGTAGGATCCTTCATTGTTTGTCCTTCATCCTTAGAGATTAGTTTCCCTGCAGCCATAGGTGTTAGGCTAGGTTTCAAACTCTCATAACCAAATCTTTTTAGCAGTTCCATTGCATATCTAGTTTGCTTCAGGTGTATCCCAGCTGCATTTCTTTGAACTTCAATTCCCAAGATCTGGCTTAGTTTCCCTATGTCTTTAAGAGAAAAAGTGAGATTCAACTTGTCAATGAACTCTTGTAATTGCTGTTCATTGTTGCCTGTTATAAGTATATCATCTAAATATATCAAGGCAAATAAGATGTCAGTTTCCTTTGCCAGAAAAAAATAGGGAGTTGTTTGCCTTACATTGTCTGAAGTTCCACTTCAACAAAGTGTGTTTCAGCTTTTCATGCCAAGCCCTTGTGGCTTGTCTTAAGCCATATAGAGCCTTTTTTAGCTTGCATACATGACCAGGACGTTTTTCATCAACAAAGCCATGTGGTTGGTCCATGTAAACTACCTCATTCAAACTGCCATTAAGAAATGCATTGTTTATATCTACCTATCTGATTTGCCACTCTTTAGACACAGCAAATGTTAAAATGATCTTCAGAGTTGAAGCCTTAACAACAGGGTTGAATGTCTCACTAAAGTTAATACCGGGAGTTTGGAGGAATCCCTTAGCAACTAGCCTGGCCTTGTGCCTTCCTACTTTCCCATTTGTGTCATATTTCAGTTTAAATACCCACTTGTTCCCAATGATTTTCATTCCAGCCTCAGGTGGAACCAGTGTCCATGTCTCATTTTTCATAAGTGCATTATATCTTCTTGCATAGCACCTTTCCAGCAGCTGCTTGACAGTGCTTCATCTGCATTAACTGGCTCAGTTATTGTCATTTCATCAACTGTTAGGCTTGTATAGATTCTTGGATTGAAAATTCCAGCCTTGCTTCTAGTGATTATCTGATGTCCAATTATCTGATCCATGTTTCTATCTTGTAAATTTGTTTCTCCTGCTGCATTCTGAGTGCCAACTCCAGCCTCCCGAACTTCTGATGTTTCATTATCTGTTACTAGTTCATGATTCAACTCATTACTATGATATTCCATCACTACCTCTCCTCCAATCTCAGCTCCTACTTCTCCATTAGTGAGGTCTACTGCAGAAGAATCTTCAGGTTGTATTGTAGAAGCAGCAGTCACATTTTGAGGGATGAGGTCAATGAAGGGGAGATAGTTCACTGTAGTATCATAGGTTTGAGTTTGAACTTGTTTATTTAGAAAATCTGACTTGAATGGAAAATCCAGCTCATTAAAAGTAACATATCTAGAGATGTAAATTCTACCACTTGGGCTTAGACACTTGTAACCTTTGTGAGAGTCACGATAGCCAAGCTAAACACATTTTTGGGAGTGAAAGCTGAACTTGTGTTTCTGATAAGGTCTAAGGCGTGGGAAACAAGCACATCCAAAGGTTCTAAGCTGTTTATAATCAAAGATTTTGTTGAATAGAGTTTGGTATGGTGAACTATGGTGCATAATAGATATAGGTAGCCTATTAATTAAGTAGGTAGCAGCTTTAAAGAACTCCCACCAATAATAAAGAGGCATTTGAGCCTGAGCTAGAAGGCACAACCTGGTTTCAGTGATGTGTCAGTGCTTGCGTTCTGCTCTGCCATTTTGTACAGATGTGTAAGGACAAGAGTGCCTAAGTTCAATACCAGACTCCAATGTTATTTTGTTGAAATTCCTACATTCACCACCCCAGTCAGATTGGAGTGCCTTGATCTTCCTATCTAACTTGTTTTCTATCAGATTTTTGAACTGGATAAAAGTGGTTAGAGCTTCAGACTTGTGTTTTATTGGGTAGATCCATGTAAACCTACTATGGTCACCAACAAGATTATGTAGTATCTATACCCTGTGGTAGAACCAGTTCCAAAGGATTTGAAGCATGTGAAAGTGATGTGTTGAATGGAAGGGCATGTGATTTACCAGACTTGCAGGATTCACAGAAGATAGAATTTTCATTAGCTTTAACAACTTTATTACTAGACTTTAGAACTTGACTCATAACATAGTTTGAAGGGTGTCCTAATTTTTATGCCAAAGATCAAATTCAAACTCTGAAACTTGTTTACTTGTAGACAACTGATCATCACCAGAATTGGCTGTGAAGCAGTGATACTTATTTTGGTGGTTTGACTCGAGAACGGTACTTTCTGATTTGAAGTTGGGCAACTGCATCTAGTACAATCCATCCTTAAGCACTCCTTGCAGCAGGATCCTCTTCGTTTGGAGATCCTCCACAACACAACACTTTGAATAAAACTCCATAAATACACCATTGTCATTACAGAGTTGAGAAACACTAAGTAAGTTTCTTTTAATTGAGGGGACATGTAATAGTTTGTTTAGATCTAGTGGCTTATTACTCATTGTACATATCTTTCCATTTCCAACATGAGCAATATGTAGCTTATCTCCATTACCAACAAGTAATTTTTCATTACCTTCATATCTTTGCACAGAATTCATGTTACCTTTGTCTGATGTCACATGGTTACTCGCACCAGAATCAACAAACCATGCTGGATCATCAGGGATTCTAGGCATTGCTACATAGGCCGATGGTGTTGAGTTGAAATTCTGTTGTCCAGAATTAGTTGGTTTGCTCCCCATATACCTCTCATCATACTTGTTGTAGCACCAACTTGCTGAATGATTGCTTAGCCCACAAATTTGACATGGCCCTTTGGTTTCTAATTCTGCCTTTACCTCTTGTTCTACCTCTGTTGTTAGGCAATCTCCCATTGCTAATTCCTCTAAAACCTCTGCTAAATCTTGGACTAGCTCAATGTGCTAACTGGACACTTGAATGATTGATGTTGAGTGATGTAAAACTATTCTTAACCTGATCAGGTTTTCAAGTCGACTCTCAAAGGTCATTAGCACTGAGGATAGCTCATACCAGATTATAGTCTCCCTACTATTTATCTGTACCACAATGGGTGTGTACTCCTCATCTAAGCTTGATAGGACCTGTGTAATCAGATCATTTTGATCAATGATTTTCCCAGCTATCTCCAAGTTGTCTGCCAACTGTTTGATGGTGGTTAAATATTGATCCATTGTCATGGATCCTTTTCTGGTTCTCTGCAATTCACTAGTAAGAAACATCACTCGTGACTTGTTTAGTATGCCAAAACTTTTCTCAACTGCTATCCAGAGTTTGTTCGAGTTTGTGCAGCTCATAACTTTCATAGCTATCTCTGGAGTCATGAAAGAATACAACCAGCCCATAAGGAGTTGATCAGCTGAAGTCCATCTAACAAACTCAGGATTTTAAGTCATTTCAACTGCTTTTCCCTGGCCTATGGTTGTTTGGGTGGCTAAGAAATCTGATGGACACTCCTTTGTCCCCAGTAGGCATCCCTCAAGGTTATGCCCTTTGATTATGGGCATTACCATGTTCTTCCATAGCAGGAAGTTGTTCCTATCGAGCTTGACTGCAGGTAATTGTGTGATATTCATCCCAAATGACAAATTTCGGATATCAACTGCTTGAGTTGTTGCAATGTTGAATTCAGACTGATTTTCAGATGTGGCCATTGTTGGCTCTGATACCAAATTAAGAAAATTAAAGAGATGAAGTGATGAATTCTATATTTTTAATCATCAAAAGATACATGAATCTATACAAGAATTTCTTAGCTAAGAAGGTTCTAGAATTAGGCTAATAACAATCACTAACTAGTTACACTGGCTGGCCAACAACCTTCAGCTCCATTCTTGAAAATAAGGAAGTGTAGTGTTGTACCACCTGATTCCACCTGTTTTCTGTTATATGCTGAATTCCAACAAAGTTCAATTGTTTTTATAAGGTATTTAAGCAAGGAACACAAAACAGATTAACCACAAAGAATTGGGGGTGGGGGTGGAGCGCTAATATAGAGATGTTGGTTAGTATCGAAATGTAAGCAAATCTAGGTCATACATGCATTCGTGTACCCCAACTCACATAACTGTTGAAATAACTGTAGAAAAAGAATAATCTCAGGCAAATGTAAGGATCTCTGGGTTCTCGTTGCTCGTAACTTTTTTTTAAGCTTCTTGTTTGACAATACCATATTCTTCTTCAATTCTTGATTCTTCTCTATGCAATATTGACGAATGAAAAAGATGGACTCTGCAAGCAGCAAAGAGAGAAATTAAGGGGATTCATGTCATGTGGTGGTGACGGCTGTGACGAGGACAACAACAGTGGTGGTGAATGGTAGTGGTAGAAGAGAAAAGAGGAAGACGAAGTGATTTTTTTTTTTTTTAGTTTTGATTTTTTAATTATTTATTTGGGACTCATTTGTACATTTTTAAAAACTTTGGAACTATAAATGAAATTAGTACTTTATTTATTTATTTTTAAATAGGAAGATATATTCGTTATTTCACAGCTTTTTATTGATAAAAGGACGTCACGTGATAAAACAAACTTCAAGTTTCAAACAGGGACCTTTTCGCCAATTCCAATAGATGTGGGATTTTATGCACCACGTCTAATAGGTAGGGGGATTTTGCGCCAATCAACCTTCTTAAATCTTTTACGATATGGCTGTGCAAGCAAAATGGTTAGAAACGGGTGAAACTGTTGCAATTAAAAAGGTTCTTCAAGACAAAAGGTACAAGAACCATAAGCTACAAACCATGCGTCATGTAGACCACCCTAATGTTGTGTTGTTAAATCACTATTTCTTTTCAACAACTAAGAGGGATGAGTTGTACCTTAGCTTCGTATGGGAGTATGTTCCTGAGATTGTTCATCGGGTGATTGTACATTATATCAAGATGAATGATGAATGTATTTCAGCGAATACTTTTGATGCCACTTAATCTTGGTATTTTGTTTGTCTTTGAGAGTTTTAGAGCGTTTTGATATGTTTGTTCATATTGTTTTATAGGTTAGGTGACTTGGTGAAAACGGCGAGTTTTGGAACTTAAAATGGAGCTAAATTTGATAAGAGTGAATTGGAATGACAGAGGATTGGAAGTATACAAAGGAAAGAAAGAAATAGGCCATGTGAGTAAAGAAGAATGGGTTAAGGCAGCGAATTGGTGCCCGGGTGCCACCAGTCGGTGCCTGGGCATAAGTGCATAAGAGAAAACAATTGCTGAAGATTGGTGTCGCAACATCAGCAAAGTGGCACCCTAGTGCCGCATCCTGGATGAAATTACATGACATTTGTGCTACTGTGCCACCTACCTAGCTTGAAGGCGCTAGCCAAAACAGCATAATGGCGCCGCCTGATGGTAATTAGGGTTTGAAGAGTTCTTATTCGTTTTAAAAGTGGAATTCAACTAAAACTAATCGAAGAATTCAAGAAAACATAAATACAACAGGAGAGACATTTTTTACGATGAGAATTCGATGAGGTAAGAGATTAAGAAAGAAATTGAAGGCAACAACGCGAAGAAGATCGATTCAACTCCAAAACATTATTATCTTTTTCTTCTCTATATGTTTTTTATTATGAATTTGATAGTTTCTCTTTCATCCATCATG
Source organism: Fraxinus anomala (assembly GCA_903798345.1). NCBI lineage: Eukaryota > Viridiplantae > Streptophyta > Magnoliopsida > Lamiales > Oleaceae > Fraxinus > Fraxinus anomala. The sequence goes on from CAIGRN010040620.1 coordinate 7,378, forward strand.
AACTAATTCTTCTATCTATGGTTTGATGTAATCTATACTCGATACTATGTTTTGATAATTTTTAGTTATTTCTTTGAGGTTTTCCATTAAAGTTTGTTTGTGTTGTTTATTCTTAATGCTTTCAAATAACTGGTAGTTGATTGAATGATTTGATTGTTTAAGTTTCGGCACTTGAGAGAGAACCTTAGACATGATCATAGAATAACACAACTTAGATTTTATAGGTTTCGAGAGAAAGTAAAAACCCTTTGAAGTGATTCTACATAAGAACCATAAAACATGATAATTCTTAGATTTTTAATTCGGAATAGAGATATTGGAACTGAATTCTAGGAATAATTTTTACTCTGACACGCTAGAGAGGTAGTAGAATTATATTAGGGTTCTTACTTATAAGTTTTGAAAAATTCAAATTGGAGATAATTAGAGAATTGTGAAACATTGTTGATAGTTACATGAAATCAAAACCCCGGGCTCTTCTTATATTGATTAATCCTAAAACTTGCATTAAAATCATTGAGTTATTCAAGATTCAACAAATAGATTTAAATAAATGCATTGATCTTATAAATTCGATCGTCTAAATAAAATAAGAGATATTCTCATTACTGTACTTAGTGAGAATTTGATTCTCAATCCCTATGAGTTTGACATCCTACCTTCACAATTACATTACAAATCTTGACAATTGTACGCTTACGATATAATCAGTGTAGAAAATATGTAACAAATTTTTGACGTCATTGTCGAGGATTGATTGATTTTATTTTTACTAATATTAATACTAATTAGCCTTTATTTTAATTTAGACTTCTTTACTTTTAATAGTTTACTTGTTTTGTTTTGTTTTGTTTTGTTTCAGCTAATTATGCGAAGATCGAGGAGTTCTGAACTACTACCTTTTAATCCTGAAATCGAAAAAACATTCCAAAGATTAAGGGCTATAAGAAGAAACAAATTCGAAGCAATTGTAGCAAATGAAAACAATCAACAACGAGTTATTCGAGACTATGTTTGACCAATTGTCAATGACAACTACTCCGGTATTGCACTAACTATTGTTGAAAACAACTTTGAAGTGAAGCATGCATTGATTCGTATGGTAATGCATAGTTTGGAGAATCTCCATTAGAAGATCCAAATCTTTATCTTGCTACTTTTTTGGAGATCCGCGATACTATAAAATGAATGGTGTTACTGAAGATACCATTAGACAACATTTGTTTTCTTTCTCCTTGAGGATGCTAGCTTGTTTTATTACCCTATGGGAGGGGATGGTTCAGAAATTCCTTATCAAATTGCTTCCCCATTCCAAATCAGCTCAACTACGAAGTGAGATTGAGAAATTTAAAGTTGACTTTGAACCATTTTATGAGGCATGTGAGTGATTCAAGGACTTACTTAGAAGATGTCCTCAACATGGTTATCAGAATTGGATGCATGTTGAAATATTCTACAAGGGATTGAATGGTTAAACATTGATTATAGTTGATGCTGTAACATGTGGCACCTTGATGTCTAAGAATGCAGATGATGCTCACTCCTTGCTGGATGAAATAGTCACCAGTTATCAATTGCCAAGTGAGTGTTCGAGTGCAAAGAAGGTTGCTAGTCTTCATGAGGTGGATTTTATTACTACTGTTGAAGCTCAAATGTCAATGCTTACTAGCCAAATAACTACATTTACTACACACGGAAATCAACAAAAAATAGATTCTGCATTGACTACATCAGGAGATAGAGATGGAGAATGAACATGTTCAATATGTGAACGACCAAAATTTCAACTAAAGAGGAAATAACTCATCAAATTACTACCATCCAGGGTTGGAAAGTAAAGAGAACTTCTTTTATGATAACAATAGCAATGTACTGCAACCTTCTCCTAGGTTCAATAATCAAGCTTCTGTGGGAGAAGCCATCATTGGAAGATATCTTGTGAGCTTTTATTTTAGAGACTAAGGCGATATTCAATAAGGATGAGTCATGATTGGACAACATTGAGACTCACATGACCAACATGGGGACCACAGTAAAATCTCTAGAGGTAAAGATTGGCCAGCTAGCTACTGCAATAAACTCTCAAACCATAGGAAAGATTTCTAGTGATACCAAGGTAAACCCAATGGAACATTACAATGCCATCATATTGAGAAGTGGTAATGAGATTGGAGAGAGCAAGCCTAAAGAGGCTGTAGTTTCTACATCTGATTCCAAACAAAAGGCGAAAAAGTAGGTTGTAGAACAAGAAATCCAAGTAGGGAAAACAAAGAAGGCTCCCAAGTCTAACTCAATAATCTCATTTCCAGGTAATCTACCAATCTTGAAGCCACCACTGCCATATCCACAGAGATTCCTAAAGAAGAAGTTTGATGCATAGTTTGCAAAATTTCAGGAAGTTTTCAAGAAGATCCATATCAACATCCTGTTTGCAGACTCTTTGACACAAATATTGAACTATGCCAAATTCTTGAAAGAAGTGATGTGAAAGAAGAAGTTGGAAGAGCATGAGACAGTGAAGCTGACAAAAGAATGTAGTGCCATTCTATTATGCATTTTCTATACCACAAGCGTACAATGTCAAGTTTTGTAATATAACTGTGAAGTTAGGATGTCGATGCCACAATGATTAAATATCAAATGTTATACTAAGTACTATAATTGAATAGCCCTTATTTTATTTAGACAATAGAATTTGGGTATCAATGCTTTAAAATTAAAACTAAGGTGACTATTGTGATGAACTCAACAATTTTATGCAATTTAGAAAAATTAATCAATATGAGCAAGACTAGTGTTATGATTTTATTTAACTATCGACTATGTTTCTTAATTATATAGTTATCTCTAATTAAATTTTCCAAGTTTATAAGCAAGAAACCTAATATAATTTTACTCCCTCTCTCGAGTGTCGAGTAAAAACTATTTCTAGAACTCAATTCCAATATCTCCATTCCGAATTAAAATCCAAGAATTATCAAGTTTTATGGTTCTTATGTGGAACAACTTCAAATGAATTATTATTTCTCTTGAAACCTATAATTTGTTAGGTAGTGTTACTCTAAGATCACATCTAAAATTTCCTTTCTCGATTGTCGAAAATTAAACAATCAAATCAATCAATTAATGGCCAGTTAATTGAAATCATTAAATATAAATAACACAAATAAACTAATTAGAAAATTTCAAAGAAACAACTATTAAATATCAAAACATAATCTCAAGCTAGATTAAATCAAACCCTAGTTATTAGAATTAATTCATGATGGATGAAATAGAAAACATCAAATTCATAACTAAGAACACAGAGAAGAAGAGAAATAAAAGCATGTTTGAAGCTCGAATTAATCTTCTTCTTGTCTTTGCCTTTGTTTTCTTGATTGATCTCTTTCCTCTTACCTCATTAAAGTCTAGTTAGAAAGTACCTTTCAAGTTGTATTTATGCCTTTTTGAAGTGCTAGATGGATTGTGATTTTTCTGAGCCTTTTATGGACCAAGAAAACAACCTTATAGTTTACGGCACAACGCTCAAGCATTATAGATGTAGCTTCTAGGTGCCGCGTAAGAAAACTTCCTTGCGCCTAGGCGCCGAATGTCTGAAAATCTGTCTTTTTCTGCAATGGGATGGCGCCTGGGTGCCCAAATTCTATTTTTCTACTGCTTTTTAGCTTTATAGGTGGTGCTTAGGCGCCATTGAGAGAGTGCTTAAACAGTTGCCTTTGGTGTAACTCCCCTCCATTTTTTTTCAACTTAGCCACTTTCTTCACCTCTATTGCATGGTTTCCAAGACATTTTCTTGCCATTTCACATTCCCGTCATGTTTAGCTCCTTCAAACTCCATGATTAGCTCTTTTTCACCATAATACCTAACCTATAAAATAACATTAACATGCACATCAAAATGTTCTAAAAACTCGATAAATCTAACAAATTATCAAGTTAAATTGGTATTAAAAGCATGAGTGAAACATATTCATCACATTCTCCAAAAGAGCTCTCTTAGAAACTAACGGATCCAGGCAGCTTTACAATTTTGTGAACAATTGGCAATTTTACCATTGAGAAAGCACTATGTGATAGAGGGGCTAGCATCAATTTAATGTCTCTCTTTTTATTTAAGAAGTTAGATCTTGGAGAAGTAAAATTGACAACCATTACTTTGCAACTTTCTGATAGATCTCTCACATACCCACGGGGGATCATTGAAGATGTGTTAATTAAAATTGACAAGTTCCTCTTTCCAACTGACTTTGTGGTGTTGGACATGGAATAAGATCAAGACATACCATTTGTTGATCACAAAAATGCTCCAATAGAATTCTTTCTACCTTTGTTCCACGTAAACATCACCTGCAAACTGGAACACCCCCTCAGGAGGCAAAGGTCACTGATCGAGAAAAAGGTTCGGCGACCGTTTACACTTCGACGGTCAGGTCAACGGTCGAACGAGAGAAAAAGAGAGTACAAGAGAGGGAGAGAGAATTTGGATAGGATTAGAAATCATACCTTATTGTGAA
>CAIGRN010040648.1:0-20698 GCA_903798345.1 Fraxinus anomala
AATCAAATCAAATCGAATCGACACCCAAATTCAAACAATTCCTTTCCGATCGAATCCAAGATTATCAATTTCCGATTGGAAAGTAAGATCATTATAAATGGATTTAGCTGAGTTGTGGCCCATATTCGGGCCTGGAGTCGCCGGCGCAGTCTTCGGCGCCGGTTGGTGGTTCTGGGTCGATGCTGTCGTTTGTAGCTCGGTTAAAGTTCCCTTCGTCCACTACCTTCCAGGCACGTGCCTGACTTTTTTCTTTAATTAATTGAATTTAGCGTTTTGATTTTAACGCGTTTTGTTTCGCAGGAATATTTGCGTCTTTGGCTGCTTTGATGTTCAATTCCGTTAAGAAAGATGACATTATCGATCACTACTCCCCGTATGACGAGGGTGAATGGAGGTTAGTAGCATTAGCAATTATTGTATACTCGCGTATAGTTAGGAGTTCATGTTGAATTTTGTATCTTGGGTGGATTGTATATACTGATTAATTAGCAAACGTGGAAGACAGTTTTCTGCATCAATGGTTTTAGTTTATGTTAGTTGCATCAATAACCTTCCTAGAGCATGTGTGGCTTTAGCTGAAATGCTAAAAACTAGGCAAAAGCTTGCTCCTTTAGGCTATCAGACTGCAAAGAGCACAAATTTTTAGCCAAAATTGGGAAAAAACGCTATTTCTATATAACATAACGAAGCAAAGCCAAATGTGCAGCTATTTTGCATCTATTGACAACAATGTTTTAATTTCATTTTCAGAATGCTTGGTGATAGTGTGCACCTGGGTTTTATTGTGATTTCGTCCTGTGTGTTTTTGGGAAATTGAACCATATTGGTTTGAGTAATGGAAGTGGATGTTGAGAACGTTGTTTTATATTCATCCTTGCCTTTAATAAAATAAATAAGGAGAACACCAAGATTTAATGGTCCTTGTTGTGGTAAGAAAATTTCTTGTTCAGGTGATTTTAAAATGAAATATAAATTTCTATTCTAAGCTCATGAATATCCCAATGAGTTTTAACTTTCTAGCACATGCATATCCCAATGAGTTTAACTTCCTAGCACATGATGTCAATGAAATCTGGCAGCTAAATATACATATTATGTAATTCTTGGGAATTTTTTAATTCTATCTGTTCTCCCCTTCTTTGATGATGTGAGTTGAACCGAATCCCTTGACCAAATCCTTAAAATCATTTGCTCGACAGTGTAAATGATTGTATTCCTGTGTCTATTTTCCTGTTTCTTAAATTGCAGGGGGAAACTTTGGCTTTTCATTGCGTACCTTGTATCCTTCATTTCATTGGCAGCTTCAGTGGGCCTATTGATAGAAGATGCTCTGGGGAAAACTGGCCCTTCAGCATGGACAGGAGTTGCTGGTGTTCTTCAATGTGTGTGTGTATTAATAAGGTAACCCTTTTTAGTTTGATTGGAAGTTACCATAGTCGCCCTCAACCTTTTCTGTTCATATTTAGTGGTGATGCTTAGGGTTCGGAGGGTGGGGGGAAGGAAATTGATATGATATTTTCCAAGTTCATAGTTGATCTTATAGATTTTCTGCCCTTTATATTCTTTATGATTATGTATTTTATCCATTGAAAGGTCCAAACTGAGTAGGTCCATGATCGCCATCTAAGAATGATAACGTGATGAAATTAGTAGATCCAAATTATTTGGTTGAGTGTATGAATCCAACAGGACAAGCGCGCATGTTGAGAAAAACAAATATCAAGTAATTTAGCAATGCAAGTATGGAATTTAAGTAGATTTTTATCGAATGTCTTGCTTTACTGTTCAAATTTATGATATTCTTCTTTTGTACTCTGAATTTTTGTGCAGTGGTCTGATGTATTGGACTTGTAATTCAGAATAACTTGGTACATGCAAAACTCTCCTTCATTGCTGCGAACTGTTAAACCATGTATCCGTCTATTTGGAATTTTAAACAGGATTACAGTTTGATCCCCCTCTGTACACGTGTCTTTTATACATGAAGAAGTAGAGGCATAATATCCAGTGAAATATTGTCATTCATTCGTAAGCACAACCAAGCATGACTTGAAGAATGCAAATTGGTGCTGCAATTTTTCTCTCTCCCACCAGTAACAACAAATTAAGTCTTATTACTAGTAAATTTGGGATTAGTAACAAGAGAACTTTCAATTCAACAATCTTTCTGTGCAAGCTTAAAAATACAATGACATATAAATCATCAAAGACAAACTACTAAATGTAGAGCGATGGGTAAGGTGAAAAGTTAAAAAAACAGAAGGTAAAACCACGACAAATATTCCGATTTCTTTTCATCCCATAAACTTGATCAGAAAAATACATAAACCTACCTTTGTATTGATTTCTTTAAGGAAAAAAATAAATATGTCAAAAAGATGAGCCAAGTGCAATCCCTAGCCTCTTTTTTGCAACATGCTCAAGCAGGTTAGCATCAAATCTATGGAGCCAGAATTTTTATTTTATTTCTTTCCATCCAAAATAAACAAAGAACATAGAAATGAGAAGTCTGCCAAGAACACTGTAGTTCCAAAGTACTTGACATCAGCAGCACGAAGTTCAGACAGCGTTGTGCAGGGCTGACCTCCTATTCATGTACTGTGGAGAAAAAAACAGAAATAAAATTAGATGGTAACATTCCTTTTATCAACTATACGGTCAAAAAAGTGATCACCATGCATAAGTTCCTGGATCGAAATGTAGCTGATGCAAAGGGTTCAGTTTAGCTTTTCCGTTTTCTTTATTACTTTTCAGTGTTTTTACCTCGTGTAAGAAAGGTTCCTAAGTCCATATAAAGGGAACAACATAAATGCGACCGGACAAAATTTTATTCACTTAGGGAGTGGGGGAACTGTTAATCACGGACGTTTCTCCCAGTTGAAAAATGCTGTATCCATTCAAAAGCTTTTAACCTACATGCATCAACTCCAAACAACAGACAACACTTAAGGTAATAATTGACTATAACGAGTCCAATAAAATACAAAACATACAGATCAGTAAAGATCAAGCAAGATTACCTCCTGATAAAAAGCATTGATCTCCTCCTCAGTGAGGCCTTCATCTTCCCCACCATTTTCATCCCAACCAAGAGAACGAAGGAACGCAGCCTCCTCTTCATCCGGATAAATTGCTCCATTTGGGCATTTGTTCTCTCCAACATTAGATATTTTTTGAATCTTCTCCGGAGTGTCTTGAGCATCAACGTTACAGCTTATATAATTACTATTTTCCATAACACGAGAACATACTGTCTCACGGCCTTCTTTGAATATATCACCAGATGTATCTGTATTGGGAGATGAAGTAGCCAAAGTTGAATCTGATAGAATGGCAGATGCGTTGGAAGAGTTTTTTCTTCTCATGAGATTAAAAAAATTACTTCTGCTTTGTGATGGAGTTTGGGATGGCCTCTTATCGACAGCCAATCTGGAATTTAGAGTCAGGGCAGCAACCTTGCTTTCAAGAGCAGAAACCACAGCATTGTTTGAACTCTTCGATGCAGTTGGAATTAATGAAGCAGTTGCCTGGCAGTTAGCTACTCTGCGATTGGCATTACCAGTAGGACTGAATGCATCCTTCACGGCGGAGGTGACACTATTCCCACGTCCTGGTTTCAGAACCAGAAACTTTACGGCATGAGAGTTATTTGGAGCATCAGATCTGACTTGAGCAACACGAGATTGAATAGAAAAATGAGATGAATGGGATTGCTGATGGACACCTTTGGAAGCCACAATCATGTCATTTGTTCTAGCTGTAGGCTTTGACTGTTTTGATTTATCAACGGAATTAGGAGCCTGAGAAGAATGTTTAAATTTAATAGATTCAGCATCCTTATTCTACTTATCAGGAAATAAAAATGTTGATATCCTTGCTCATCTAAGAACATTGCTCCAAACATTGATGGAACAACTGAGGGACAATAAAATATTACTGCAGATGAATAAATGTCACAACTTAAACTCCAATGTATTAAATTTCGTACACATTTGTGTACCGACTCGAAGAATCCAGATGGCCTTACGAATGTGGTTAGGGATAGGATATGTCCCAAGAAAACTGGTATATACTAATCTAAGATAATTATGGCAAAAATTACTCCGCAAGTGAAAGGGAACAAAAGAAAACAACCACAGATTTAGCAAATGGATAAGTATAACAAACGCAATTTTTCGCAAGTACAGAGCACCAATGATAAAACACTTTAGTTTCTTATCCAGCAAAGCATTTTCTTTAACCTCATTATTGTATTTTTTCTATTTGCATAGACAATCTTGGTTTATCAGTTCAGAAAATAAGCTGAGCTCTTCATCTAGCACAGAAATACAAGAAAATAAAACCAAACATAGACCTTCAAATGTTTATATATATTGATTTAAGTTTTTTATTTTTAGGGTGGGAAAAGCAGTTCAAAGAGTATCCATGAAGTGAAGTAACCCAGAAAGAAGGAAGACACAGAATACTACTATACAAGTATGCAATACAAAAATTCCTCTTACCAGTGGTTTAGGAGTCGAGGGTGTCATAGGTATCAATTGCCTGGACTGCTTAATTGCCAATTCTTCAAGCCTCTGGTTCTTATCAGGTGGCTGCATGAGGCATTAACAAAACATTAACACAACAAATCTGTTTTCAACATCACCAAATAACTGCTCAAATACGTAATTAGAAAAATAAATTATGTACCTGAGTAGCAGCACGTACTTGTGCTGGGGCCTGTGACAATGCTTCAGCCATGTTAAGACTTGATGAACTAGAAGCTGCATACGATGGAGTCGAAATCATGCTGGTACTTAGCTGAACAGCTGAGTGACACATGCCATTGGTGGCAAGAATAGCAGGCACCTCTGCCAAAGCGGAAGTCCATTTCTCACCACCAAGAAACCCTGAGTTGCAAATAGGTAAATTTTGAACAGAAGAGCTCTGACCATGGGATGCTACTCTACTAAATCCAGTCACTGTTTGCTTATCTTCAGTTCCAAGTGCTGGAAAATCCTTTTCAAAAGCAGTCTTCTGGGTTCCCCTGATATTACTACTCCCAAAACCATTATCTTGAATAGCACTAGTTTTCAAGTTCTCTACGCTGGGAAGCAAAACGTCACCAGACTTTCTTGAAACCGATGATTGAGAAAGATACAAGGTACTCTTCTCAACTCTGTTTGTTATTATACTTCCCACTGGATCAGAATGATCACTATAGATGTCCCCAATTAGAGATTTTTCTTTTTCTCTTTCTCGGGTTTTGTCATGGTGACTCCTTGTAAAACTGCTGTATGGATGCTTCGCAGAAGCATTGCTAATTGAACTGACCCTAGAATTGAAAGATGACTTCCTATCCAAAAACCGTGGGCTATCCTTATCAGTAATGCTCCTAGAAGATCTGTTTCGCAGGGTGTGCGAGGGGGAAGAAACATCTGTAATAAAATGACAAAAATTCATCACAATCTCAACATCGATGATTGTATGAAAAACGAGATGGTGAATGGATAAGACAAAGAGAAAAAAAATAGTACCTGAATTGTGGATTGAGGCACCACCAACAAAGCTTCCTGTGCATCTCAACCATTCAGGAGCTAAAGTGGGTTCACTTCTTTCCATCAATACTTAGCATGATCAAATTACCCTAGAAGAAAACTCGACTTGATTCTATTCACACCCTTTCAATGCCTTGATTATACCTCGTCCAGAAACGTTTTGTTCTTGACCAATTCTATCCAAAAATGCTGTTCCCTGTCCTGAACGGGGTGTCAATAACCCCTAGAACACCATTTTTTTCTCAACGCTTATGTAAATCAAACTGTCCTAATACAGTCCAATGCACGTTGCATTCGTCGCCACTCAAATTTGAAATTTCCTTTCTTCTATATTTCTTCAGAACCCTTTCAGTAAAAAACTACAAAATCACCCAAGAATATCACCTTCCAGATGGATAAAAGCAGAGTCTCTGCTCAAGATCCTCCTTTCCGTCAAAATTTCTAGTCCCTCACGACAATAGAAACCCTAGAACCAACCACGCCAACAGTGCAAAAGACAGTCGTTCTCTCACAAAATCAAACGTTTATAGACCAGTAAATAACTGACAACCATGGAAAAAAAGCGTGGGGGAGCACACAAAACCAGACCCTTTAACTCAAATTACCTAAAAAAACTAATGTTTTGCAAAACCTACTTTTCTACAGCCAAAGATTCAAATAAAATGCATATCCAATGTGAAAAGGGTTAACAGGGAAGAGATAATTTAACTACATTAAAGTATAACCGAAAAGGGGATCCAAAAACGCAAACCGCTTCAATAACCGCCACACTAATTTATAGGTAAATAGGAATAAATTATACGGCACTAATGCAATTCCGGAGAAAGCTTATATTAATTAATACACGCGAGTTTAGTGTGAGATGTTAGAGAAAATGTAGTCTCTACAGCCAGAAAGTGGTGTTTGAGAGAAATCTGTGTATGAAGATTCAGAATGGGTATTGCCAAAATTGTGTAATATGTGAAAATTAGGATAAAAAAATATAGAACCAGAGGAGTGGGGGATGAAGGGAGGAGTTATTGAAGGAATTTTTTGTGAAAAAGTTGAAAATGATATGATGTTTATGCATTTATATGGTGAAATACTATTATACTAAGGGCAAATTTGGTATTGCATTTGAAAAAACAAAAATTGCTTTTAAAATTAATAATTTATTTTTGAAATAATTTTTTAAAAATGTTTTATTTCATTAAAAAAAAATTTTTAGAGAAAGATCTTGAAATTCTTATATGAGAAGCAAAAGCAAAAGTTCGACCAAACATTTCCCTATTTGGACATTGCAACTCGTTGAAAAACAAAATCAAGATCGAAAATTTAGAGACTATTATCTTTGTGTTTTATCTTTTGAATTCATTTTGTGTTTTGAGTGTTTATTTTGAGATTGTTGAAAATTTGTTCTTTTTGACATTTTGAAACACACTCAAAATGCGTTTTGAAAATTTTGGCTTGATTATAACTGAAAATACCCAAAACGATAAATTTGTCGTTTTGAGTATTCTTTGTAAATTTTTAACTTGTTTTCGAAAATAGAAAAGAGAACGCGTTTTCACCGTTTTAAAAAATCGAAAACAGAAAATAACTTTAAAATAGTAAAGAACGGGCTCTTAGATATTCATTGGTTTGGCTAATCAAGTTGAATAATCTAGTCCAGTGGCTTGTGAACCTATACATATTCAAGCCGGTTTTTAAAAGAGAGGTTTATCGCGGTTTGGATAGAGTTACTTGTGAAGACTGGCAGAGTACGGCTTAGGGATGGAAATTGGTCTCGTGGCATAGTTGTAACAGGCCCAATACTTTTCAATTAGCGAGCTGACATATGATCCAAAGGAGTAGGCCGACGACCAGCTCATATGCCAGCCCTTTTGGCTTGGGTCTAGGCCCAGAACCAGACTGCACAAGCATTGTTTCTCTGTTTCCAGTCTGGCTGTATCCTTTACAAATTTATCAATGCTTTAGGCATGTGGATATTTTTCTTTTCAAAACCCCATCTCTCATAAAATTGCAATTTCATTCAAAACGATGGCAAACAAGTTCATGCCCTTGTCCAGTACAGAATATGATAAAAATTGATAAAATATGTGGTTGAAAAGTTATGAATTTTACGAAATATATAATTAAAATTAATTGTAGATTTTAACTTAAATTTTGATCAAGTTTTTTAGGAGTTAAAATGTAAAGTATAAAACATGACAAACAAGAATTGAAATAAGATCATGTTTGAGCTTCATTATTAAAAATCTCATTTTTTTACCTCATTTTCAATCAGATATTCTCACAATAAAATAATTTTATACGAAAACTCAATTTTTCCTTACTTTTTAACTATACATTTTTAAAAAATAAAAAAAATTATTCTTCCAAAAAAATGAGATTCAAGCAAATCCTAAATTGAATTACAGTAGTTCCACAAAAATATGACTCGAGATATATGTTCTTTGTGCACGCATATTTAATTCTTTTATATTTCGAAAGCGTCAAAGCTGAGTCTCGCTATCGAGTTTGGAAAATATCTTAAATATTGTGTCCATATTTAGAATATATTCCTTTTAAATTTATTTTTTACCAGATATTTTTTCGAGAAATCATAATTTTTCTTACTTTTTAATATTTTTTTAAAAAATTAATTTTCGTAAAATTTATTCTATATATATATTACGGGCAAACATGTTATTTTGACAATCGTTAAGAAAATAAAAAAGGAAATAAAGGAAATAAAGTCGCCAAAAAAGACATTCAAAGTCTAGTCAGCAATCCAAGATGGTGCCGCGTTTTCTCCTCCGACGCCTCTTCTTTACCAACATATTTTCCTTTTCCCCAATTTTCTGATATACGCACAGAAACGCGAATTTCGTAAACCCTAAAAGATAATCTCACGCACTACAAGACCCTGTAATTGAATTCCAAAATTGGAAAGAAAAACGAACGAGTTTTCTGATATTTTTGCTATTTGTCGTACTCCAAATAAGCTTGGAATTCGTGTTTCACTTCATGGATTTGACTCTCAATCATCACAATGCATCGCATACCAAAAATCTTCTTACATAGTTCTGAGCGTCGCAAAACCCGCTCGAAATCTGGCTCCACCTCTAGCACAAGCTCAAGTTCAAGTCCAAGCCGCCTAGCTGCGAAGCCGATTCCGAGACTCGAGCGGCTGAACGCCGTGAAAAACATTGACTATGAATACCTGCCATCAACTTCCTCGACTTCAGCACTATCGGCATCGTGTTCGTCGGAGGAATCTTTACGAGGGCGGTCGCGGGATTTGTACAGCGGCCAAATGAGCTTACGAGTCGAAGGGATTGATGGGCAGTTTGAATATATGTGTCAAACGCTGGGATTTTCTGGAATTGACGATTTCGGGATACCTGTTGAGGAATATGAGGCTATGAAGATCAGATCCTCTGTTGCTCCTAGTTTAATTAGTCAGAAAAATGAGGACAGTAATGGTAATATTCTTTCTAGTGGTAGTATTTTGAATTCAACAAATCAGAAAATCGAGGATTGTATTAGTAATGTAATTAAAATTTCCGGTCCTAGTTGTAATAAGGTTGTTGAGGTAATTAATCCAAAATTCGAGTGTAATGGAATTGAAGATTTGGTATTTTCAAATAGTGGTAGGGGTAGTAGTTTTAGTATTATTAGTAGAGGTGGTGATGATGGTCTATGTGAATTATCAAAGAGGCTAGAGAATAGTGCAAGGATAAGTAATCTAGTTTTCAGCGATGGTAAATTGGGGGAAATATGTAGAAATGGTATTAAGGGTGTGAGGCCACCAGTTCTGGCACCGCCACCTTCAATGTCATTGCCTGTGATCGACAATGAGTGCTCAACTTGGGATATTTTGAAATCATTTGCACCAGACAGTGATAAAAGCTTTTCAAGGTTTGAAAGAGGGTTTGGTTCAGAAGAGAACGAACAAGAGACTGAAGTAGTTGGTGGGAGGAGGGATGAGGACGAGGAGAATTATAGGAGGAAGAGAAGGATAATGATGAGAGAAGAAAATGGTGTGTTATCTGGGTCATGGTCATTTACCACAACCTCAAATGATGATGATTCTTCGAGTAGCACTACGGAGCCAACATCCTATGTATCACCCAATGGCAGATTTAAACGCATTATTGTGGACTGGCAGAAAGGGGATCTCTTGGGTTGTGGATCTTTTGGATCTGTTTATGAAGGAATTGCCGAGTAAGTGCAACTTCTTTTCACACATTCTCCTGGGTTCTAACTTGCAATGAAATTGTTTAGCATGGATCCGTTTTTATAGTATCCTCTTATTTTTAAAATTTTGAACTCCTATTCTTACTTAGCCCCTGTTTGGTGGCCATTTTTTTGAAAAAAACATAGTTTTGAATGGTGGAAAAGCTTTGGTTTTATGTGTAGAATATTTTATTATGTAAATGTATGGTTGAAAATAATTACATAGAAAAAAGAGATTTGAAAGAATTGGTGACAAACATGGGCTTAATGTTTATTGACTGCATAAAATCTTCTGAACTCCTATTTCTTATTTATTTTGGTGGTAAAAAATCTAAAGAATTGTTCATCAAACAATGAAACTACGAAATTCTGTTAATATGATGTTCACTTTTCAGTAAAATCGTGAAGTTAATACTTTATCAATTAAGAAAGAAAAGTTTTTAGTTTGGGAGATTTCTTTCCTTGCAATGGATTGGTTGCTTCCACGATAAAGGGGAGATAAAGGGCTACTCTAGTGGTTCAGTGGATTCTAACTGATCCAGATAATGTTTGCTTTTAAAGAACTATTTGTTCAGACAATAAATCTTTCAAATGTATTCTCTATAGTGGATGTTTTCTTTCATTTATTTGCGGTAAAAGATCCAAAGCATGGTGTTGAAAAGAACTAAAATATAGAGAAAGGAACCTTTCAATAATTAAGTGAACATAAGTTCACTTATCCTGTAATATCGTTGCACTGTTATCTACAGAAAGAATCATATTTTTAAAAAGCATTGCACTTGATCTTGAGTACCACAAACTCGGATGAAATGTATTTTCTATAATATGCTAAACNGATCAAGGGGATGAAGGAAAACAAAGGATCATCCAACTTGAACAGGTTTAGCTGCCAGAGCTTTGCTTATTTGTTCACTTGACTTCACACCTGCTTCTAGATTCACTCTCTCAGTGGCTCTGTTAATTATTTGGTGTTAAAACTCTCTTCGTTTTCCCCCAACTCCTCAGTTCTTTAATATGCATTTTCTTTTGACCCATTCAGGAAATTGCTCTTCTAAGTCAGTTTGAACACGAGAATATTGTCCAGTATTATGGTACGCAGAAGGTAATACCGTCTTTAAAATTAACTATTCATATTCTTTATTATATTTTTTGGGTGGAGGGTGGAGGTGGAGGATAGGTGTTTCTTGCTTTTAGCATTAGTTTCCACCTGATATTTGTTTCTTCAACTTTGGTGGCACTATTATAAGATTCCATACTTCTCCTTTTGCAATAAAGAAGCTTCTTTTGCAAGATTCCTGGATTTTATTCACAGAGATAGTAGAACTTGAAGCACTAGATATAGAGAAGTTTTTGTGTTGTCCACTAATTGTATTTTTTGAAAGAATTGAAGCTCACTGAAATTGAACCTTTCACTGAGCTTAACATTTTTTTTCTTCCTTCAGTTTTTCATTCACATCTTAATTTTCCTGAAGTATATTCTGTTTCAAATTTTATTAGAAAGCTTTTTTTTTATTATTTTTTTATTTTCCGTAGGTTGAATCACATCTTTACATCTTCCTTGAGCTGGTTACTAAAGGATCCCTTCTGAGCCTTTACCAGAAGTACAACCTCCGAGATTCGCAGGTCTCCGCTTATACTAGACAGATTTTACATGGCTTGAAGTATCTGCATGACAAAAATGTGGTCCACAGGTGATTGAACCAAACAACTCTGTATTTCTGGTTTTTCTGCTTTTAGTGATTTTATTTATTTATTTATTTTTTGCTCTGTTCCAAAAAAATTGGTTATGTATTAAAAGATGATATATACATTAACACTTTGTTTGATAAAATAGCAAAAGTTTTATCAACTTTTCAACTGGCAAAATTTAATTTAAATCACTCATGAGACCACAACTTTATCAATGTTTTAATTTCGTCAACTTTTATCAAAATCTTTAAATTTTTTATCAAAAGCTCCCTGGCTCTAAATCATTAATTTTCACCCATTCATGTGTTGTATATTTGATTTGTATCTGCTTTTCTGACAGTTTTGAGTATTTGCAGAATTGCAATTACACTTCTTATACTCTTTATCACTTAATATATATATATATATATATATATATATATATGCATTTGAAAATATAATTGTATTTATCGTTGAATTGTTTGTGCCATCACACATTCTCTCTGTAAAATTCTCAATCATTAACCTTTTCTTGGGGGCTGGGGAAAGGGGAGGAGCTACCTCTTTTGTAGTTTATAGTAGATGATATTATGGTGTATACTACAGTCAACATGAGAAGGAAAAAAGAACGATGACTAAGTTACATTTTTGTGTAGGTCTTCCTCTTGAGTTCTCTTCAAATCATTATCTTTATCCCATCATTTTTTGATATGTATAACTACTGTGACAGACGCTTTACTTACATCAAGCATGTACACTAGAGATCAACCTGCATTATTTCCTTCTTGTGCTGCAATATGTAATTAACATAAGACCAATGAAACCTATGCATGTGAACCTGTAGGGGTATTTCTAGTATGCATTCTGTTGTTTAGTTAAGGAACTGAAGTAGGATTAACCATGTGCAGATTTCTTTCTCTAAACTTGGTACGAATCACCAGCTATGAGCATGTTTTGCTAAGACTAAAGAAAAATGCCAAGTTACTCCTTTAAAAAGTACGGAAACACTTTTCTGTTTAAAAATTCTAAAAAAGAGTATCTGGGAAAAAAGCAACTTTTAGAGCTTCAAACATATCTATCTAAGCTTAGAAGTTTACTTTCTATGGGGACTTAGTCAAACATGATTATATGGTTCCAAATTGGCAGTTGATTGTAGTTAAAAATAGTTTAATATTTTCCAAAATGTGTTACTTCTAAATTGCCTTTTCTTGGAAACTGATCAAATCGTGTCCTTCCTTTAGCAGGTTATATTGAAATTGACTAGTATCATGCTTGAAATTGTACTTGAAGTCAAGTGATGATTTTGTTTTATATTTCAAATAAAGCTTTGTAGAATTTGTTAGCTAATTGAACTGTCTCCGGGAAAATGGAGTCAAGTAATACAAAAGCATTTAGTCAAAGGTTTTTATTACAGAACTAGAGAACTTTGTGTTAGGACACTGTTTTTGATTAATGATGTCTCTCTTAATTCTGGAATTAATTGTATTTAGGTTGCACTTTAATCTTAACAAGCAAGAAAACTAAAAAATGGAAGTTTTGTAAGTGGATGATGAAGAAAAACTGATCAATTCTCTTCTCCTCTTCCTCATTCATGCTTTAAAATTAGCATATGTTTAGATGTGCTTCATTCAGGCCAGCTGATTTTGTAACACTAAGATCTCATTTATTTACCTCTCCTGTTTCAGAGATATTAAGTGTGCAAATATATTGGTGGGTGCAAATGGCTTGGTGAAACTTGCAGATTTTGGCCTTGCGAAGGTTGCAGTCTCTCATTATCCCATCTTTTTTCTCCATTTCAGATTAAAAACGCCTTCTTATGTAGCTTGGAAATATTATATTGTGATTGTTGTTATGACACTTAATATTGTTAGTTGATTCATTGTGCAGGCCATTAAGTTGAATGATGTAAAGTCTTGCAAGGGGACTCCATTCTGGATGGCTCCTGAGGTTTGCCTTTACCCTCTTTTCTTAACATTTATGTAGCACAACAAGTCTAATTACATTTATGATCAATATATCTTAGGATTGTGAAAATTGTTCCCATAACTTCGTGCATATTAGCTGTTCCCTTTTATTGTTCAGAGGAAAGAGGGTGATGTGAATCTTGCGACAACTTGCTTCCCCAATTTTGAATGGAGGTTGATGTATGCACATGGATTTTATTAAATTTGAGCCACGTGCTAGGAATAGTGTCTCCTTTACTCAATTTATCTTAAAGCATGATGACTCCTCATCTTGTCCTGGGGCTAGCCTTTGTTCTTTCATTTCTTTTTCTTTTTCTATTGTTGATTTTCCCACTGTAAAAGTTACTTTACAAGGTAATATGTTAGTGTCCTAATGGTTAAGACTAAGAGTAATGCTATTGTTGAACATCACCAATCTAGGTGGCAGTGGCCCCTGATTCATTGTCCAGTAGAATTCTGATGCATTTTAATGCATTTGACAATGAATCAAGGAATCCACTGCTACCTAGAATGGTAATGATCTGCACGAATATTGGAATAATTTGTTGCATTCTGTTGGTACAGCATTCATTGTAACCTTTAAAATTCCCAGTGCATGTGTGATTTTGTGTCATAATGCCCCCATTTGGAAGTGTCAGTCAATTATGGAACCTATTTGCTTCACTGTGCAAAACCAAGGGGTAATCCTGGCAGTTTAAAAATAAGGGGTCTGAATAAGCACAATAGGGTTTGGAATAATTGCAGCTCTATATTTCAAACCATTTTCATACATCTAAATTTATTATGTTTTCGAGGTATTAAAATTTTCAATGTGTTGAGATTGCACACTTATCCTGAGGCAAGTAGTTGCATGATACTAACATGTGGATACAAGTATTTCCTTTCTCCTTGTAGTGTGTCAAGGCCAAAGGGAGAGTTGATTTAATTTGAGATAATTTTCCTACTAAGTTTTGCTCACTATCAATCTATGTTGCTGTAGGTGGTTAAGAGCCTGGGATATGGGCTAGCAGCAGATATATGGAGCCTTGGGTGCACCGTCTTGGAGATGCTAACCGGACATTTTCCATACTCCAGTATGGAACCTGTAAGTGAAGCAGTTTATTCTGGATTTCCTGTAAACTTGATAGGCATGAGATACTTCTTTGTCATCTTTATTTGTCTAAAGAAATTTTGGATTTTTCTTAGACAATTGCATTATAAATTTGGACCACTAAAAGGCTCTGAGATCATATATAGGATATACTCGCATTGTGCATGTACAACTCACAATCATGGTAAACTAATGGAAATACCTACCTTCCTCTAGTGTTTGTTCATTCTTACTAGAAGTTCTTTGACTATCATTGTCAAGATATAAAGCCTCCATTTGGGAAGAATTTATAATTGGTTTAATTTATAAATAGATAGAAATGGGTGGTGGATAAGTGGATAATAGTTGGAATGATGTTTGATCTTTTATAAATGATTTATAAATTTTGCCAAACAGAGGCTAAATATACTGTAATTTTGAAAGATAGAAAACATTATCAATGAAATAGATGACAGAAATACGAAGATATCTCCTGATGAGTATGTTTTTTCTGGTGCTATCAACCAGGCAATGTAAAATTTGGAAACAATATATACAAATGATATCAATTCATTGAATTATGTCAAGTGGATATTAAATTACTCAGGTAGGTAGGTAACTGTACGTTGTTGTTTTGGAGCATGACAGTACATTCTCTCTGATCAACAGATGTCAGCACTATATAGGATAGGAAGGGGTGAACTACCACCAATTCCGGATTCTCTTTCCAGCGATGCACGCAATTTTATCCTTGAATGTCTACAAATTGATGCAAGTGCACGTCCAACGGCCTCTCAGCTCTTGGATCATCCCTTTGTGAAGCGACCACTTCCAGCATCATCAGGCTTGGCTTCTCCTTACAATTTTGGTCAGCGGATTTAAGAAAATCTTTGAGGTCATAAAAGAAGCTAATTATCATTTTCTAGTTATTGTCTTGTAGTAAAAAGCCTACATGGAATGAACAAAACCTGAAAGCTACTTTCGTTCTTTCTGTAAATTTACAGACACCAGTAAATCTTCCTTCCATGGACACCAAGAAGGTGATGATCATCATCGGTCTAGGTGGCAGTTGGACAATGAATCAGGGGGCCCACTTCCACCTAGACTAATGATGATTATTATCGATGATAGATAGCATTATTCTCCCCAGACAGTGCGTCATGTACTCTCTACTCAGTGACAAATGCTCTTTGACGCTCCTGAGTGCAGCTATGATCTTCCTAGTGGACCATCTACAGTGGGGGTTTCCAGATTATTAATGTGCATACAGGAATTGTTTTATCCATTCGTAGAGGAGTTTCTTGACTGGCTCGGGGAAGGTTCTTTTTGAATTGTTTATTCGCTGCTTGTGGAAGAAATTTTTCCTTCTCAAACAGTTAGTGTAATTATTTTCTTGTTTTCTAGGGTGTGCAATTGTGCGATTTCTTTTCCGCGGCTGACTGTCCTGCAATCCTCAAATATTAGTTGTATATATCTTGTTTCTTCATCCAAGCAAATGTAAAGTGTCGTGTTTTGTAATTTTATGTGCTTTCCTACACCTTGTCTAGACCCCCAATCCCACAGTGAAAAAGGAGATGTCTATTCCTATTTTGATTTCTGCAATTGCAAGACAAAATCCATAATACAATTATTGTATGTGCTACCTTGAACAAGATATGGTCTCAGTATCTTGTTAATAGTAGTGTACGTCTTTATATATTGGTTATATATTTCATTTCGGTATGAAATTTATCCCTTAACAAAAATTTCATGGTACATTCTGTTTGTTGATTTACTATGCTAAATTTTTAGTTTTTGAGGTTATGATGCAAAGATCATCGAATTTTTGGAGGATCTTGTGGGGTTATAAAATACGCTTTATAAACTAATGATCCTCCATTGGACTATTTCTTGCGCAATACAAGTGTATTTGATGGTAATTTGGCACATATTTAGTTTAGAGTATATAAGTTGAATGTGGTTTGAGCTACGAAAAAGCCTGTGAAAATTTTGGACTAGCTCAATTTGGTAATCTAGATAATATTTTGACAGTAGATTCTTTGGTGTTAAGGTAATAGTTATGAATAGTTATTGACTTTCGGGAAAGGGTATCTCAACTCCCAAATTTATATGGAATCGTGTTAGATTTTAATGTCAATATAGAAGAACATATGACGACATAGAAATTGCATCACAATGTGGTAAAGATGTCTTCATGCTTAATGGGCCGGGCCGGGCCGGGCCCTGCACAGCCTATTTAATCAACAAGACCGCACGATTTGACAGACGTACACCAGTTAAAGAGCATCTCTTTAAATTCCTCTACCCTTCTCTTTTCATTTTTCTCTCCAGGCAAATTCAACTCAATTTATTAATTTTCAGGTATTCTCGATGCCGATCTAATTTTATTCGAAGAATTTTAATTTTATATTTATTTTTGTGTTAGTAACGTGAAACAACAGGATGGAATTTAGATCGGTTTAGTTTAATTTTTGAACACACTTCTATAATTTACGTTTGGTGGGTTTTTGAGGATGTAATTTTCTAGTTCTTCGATTGATTGATTTTGAATTTTAATGATATGGGCTGGTATGTGGTACTGGTATCCGGTGCCTTCCATAAGTACTTCGATTTGTTTGGATTGTTCAGAAAAATTGGATGCTTGAATTATGCTACATTATGTTTGTTTTCACATTCTGACAGATTAGGTTTCAGAACGTTGTACTGAATGTTTGCTACGAACTGGAGTTCAAGTCAAATAAAATTAAAATAAATAGACTTTTTTGATGTGATTGGCTGCATTAGAAATTTGGAAATATGCTTAGTGCAATTTTAGATTTGTGAGTGCGTGAATATGGGTACTTAGTGATGATTGAATGTGTGATTACTTGTCGGGTTTTCATTCACGCACTTGTGCAACTATGAGCAAGTTAGCCTACATATCTGCAAAGCAATGTTTTCTTGGAGGAAGTCTAGATCTAACAACTTTACTTAATAAAAAGACCCACAAATATAAAAATATTTGTGAAATCTTAATTGCAGTGAGAATCATGGTAGAACCTTACTTTAGTCTGATCGATTAAGTTTGAAGTTTGATGGCTTACAAATAATATAAGTTGAGTTTTTTTATTATTGACATCTGCCATGGAGATTGAATTGCGTTTTGAGCTCACTGGAGTAACCGTGGCTCTTTAAATATTAGATTAAAATATCTCATTTTATTGTCGTTATGCACATTTAAAAGATAATTGTGTGCACTGTTATTATGTTGTTGCTTCCTACTTAACTGATATTTTAAGATATCAGATTTTCTAGTACCCGAATGGTAGAATTTATATAACAGTTAAGGTACACTTATATAAATGTTACTTATAGTACACTGGTGAAGTGGCTGCTTTAGTTTTGAAGATATGTATTTCCTCCATTGACAGCTCTTGTAGTGGCTTCATATATTTGTTTCAAGATAATATGCTGTCTATGATTGGGGTGTAAAATATTTGTGTAGGTTTGAATTATGCAATAACTCTTGACAAGAAAAATTTAGTGTAGTTCAGAAAACTAGAGGAGTCAAAGATGGTTGTTTATTCGTAATTGTCATATGATGGAGGTTTGGATTACTAGGAGTTAATAGATTGAGTTACGTCTAAGATTTGGACTAATAAATTATCAATATGTTTATAGTTAATTTTCATGCAGCACTCCAATCTCAAATGAAAATTAAGATGGTATTAAGAGAAATAAAGCAGGCCGCTATTTCGTTAATTGCATATTGGCTCTTGCTGTTTCTTATGTTGAGAAAGTCCTCAAAGTTATAAAAGAATGCTTCCTCTATAACATTTGATCATGGAATTAATTATAGCAGATTATCTTTCATACCCAATTTCACTCAATATGGGCTCATTACCACTTTCATGGTTTTTTAGTCTATGATGCACCATATCGAGTTAGATACGCCGACACACGATTTTTCAAATAATTACCGATGATTGAAATTTTAAAAATTCTTCATTTATATAGAATAATTTAATTTTATACTTATTATTTTTTCTTATTGAAATCTTTTAAATATGAATACGTATTTGTTATTTATTATAACTTTAAGTTAAGAACATATAATATTTCTAGTAAAGAAAGAAAAAGGACCATAATAGAGTATTCGAAAAGTGTTGGTATTCAACATGTGTCTTACATGGACACACCACCTTAGTTGAAGTGTCCGTGCAACGAAGTTTTTAGTTAATGTTGTAGTGATATAAAGATATGCATGTTTGGGTGCTTTCCAAGACGATATGGACATTCTCGGTGTTAATTTAGATATCACTAGGACAATATTGGTTCTAGAGAACTTGTTTAATTGTTTATGAACATAGCCAAAAATAAAATGCTAGTAATTGGAACGAATGCTTGGAGTGGTTTTATTGATGCTATTACATGCGTAACAATTTGCTGCAAGATGATGCTTGTAGGATATTGAAAAATATATTGATGAGATTAAAAGGAGGCTCGGAGAATGATGGAGGTGAGAATGATAAGAACGGAAAACAAAAGGAGAAATAGAATCGCGAATTAATCGAAGATAATTGCAGTTGAATTTTTGTGAAGTTCAATAATATTCAATCCACTGCCTGATCCAAGATATATTTTTATATTTAGGCTTCTGAATAGAAAACAATAGGGACAAAATAACAAATCAACAAAATCAACTTATTAGAAGTTAATTGTGAAAATTTCAGTTGATAAATTCACAGACCTTTCATAAATTCCCTTCTGAGATGCATATTTTTTATATTGATTTTTTTTATTCATGTTTTCCTTTTATTTTGGCGGGTGTGGTTTGTTCTTTCATTCAGGGCTAGCTTAAAGATGGCAAAATCCAACAAGCAGCAACAAAAATCCGATTCTCGAAAGCATGGGGTTAGCCTGCATAGGTTTTCCTCTCGGTGTACAAGGTTTTGTGAAGATGCCCACCATAGCAAAAGATGTTTAAAAGCATCGGAGAAGAAAGACTGGGAAGATGCAGTTTGCTCGGTGTGCATGGAGTTTCCTCACAATGCTGTCCTCTTGCTTTGTTCCTCTTATGATAAGGGTTGCCGTCCTTATATGTGTGCTACTAGCCAGCGGTATTCCAATTGTCTTGAACAGTACCGGAAGGCCTACACTAGGGCTGCTCCAACCCAGAGTGCACAACCATGGCAATGGTCAACAGACGATCCAGACTTATCGGCAACATCTGGTTGGCCTGATAGAAAGGTGGAAACATCCGAGCTCTTGTGCCCGCTTTGCCGTGGGCAGGTGAAAGGTTGGACCGTGGTGGAACCTGCTCGAAAGTTCCTTAATGCAAAGAAGCGAAGTTGCATGCAGAATAATTGCTCATTCGTTGGAACCTATAAAGAGCTAAGGAAGCATGTGAAGTTGGAGCATCCTCTGGCACGTCCTCGAGAAATGGATCCTTCAAATGTGGAAAAATGGAAAAAACTTGAAAATGAGCGAGATATAAGTGACGTGTTTAGCACGATCAGATCTACCATGCCTGGTGCTATTGTAGTAGGGGACTATGTAATAGAGAATAACTATCGTGGCTTTTCTCGGAGTTATGATGTTGATCATTATTTGGATGATGCGCTTTTCAGGATGGGACATATGGGTTCATATGGTGGACGACGCTGGAATAGCTCTCAATTCTCTTCTGATTTTTTCCAGGATGATTATGATTTACTAGAGGAGGAAGATTTTGCCATGCAACAAGCTGGTGCTGCTGTTTCATCTAGACGAATTGGAAATAATGTTTCCCGATCCCGCGCAAGATTGTTGGTTGGAAGGCGGCGAGGACGGCTCAGAGAAGGTAGGTAACAGCGTTGGTGACTTCGTGTCTCTGATATGAAGGTTTACATTTGAGTTTCAATATTGTGTGTACTTGTCATTAAACAGTATCAAATCGACCCCTGACATTAGAGGTTTATTCCATGCCTTATCTTATTGAACAGATTATCGAAGATTCTGAATTATATCTTCTTTGTAGGTGCCTAATCTTGGATGAGTAGTTCATTAACTGTTCGCCCATGATAGATTGTATGGATATAGGTTATTCTCGTTATTTAGTTGTAATTGTCTTTTTAAAATACAATGGTCTAAATGATATGATATCGCATGCATTGTATCTTTCAAATTAATCGTAAAATGTTTGATCATTGTCATTGTACGATCTCGGTTTCGCTCCCGTAAGTTCATATGCCAACACAACAAGAAAGCTATGAAGAAGCCTCCCGGGGTACATCTAAGTT
>CAIGRN010040653.1:0-22607 GCA_903798345.1 Fraxinus anomala
TTGTGGATCCAAGATACAAAATAGTCTTTGTTTCAAAATTGAGATCGTCGTATCATTGTCAAAATCATAATATATACCTAGGATTACTGCTTTAAAATTGGAAGATTTTTCAACATCTAACACATTATAAATGATAAATAATGGTCACGAGCAATGAAAAAAAAAAGGTCATGAACATTAAAGAAGAATAAATGACACGAACAAGATTATGGTAACAAATATAGATAATAAACAAATGAAAATATTATCAAAATGATACTCTTTTCATATATGTATATAACACATTAGTGATAATGGGAATGATGAATTTAGGGTTTTGAAAGACTAGTGAGGTAAAAGGATTCAATGTTGCGATTTTAACCATCCAGTCATGGATGCTTAGCAGGGATTCTCGTACATTGTGAATAACTAAATTTCATTTGAAATTTAAGGACCGTGATCCCGTGATAAAAATCTATCATCAATTTGGATTGTAGAAGGAATTTTATGACTCATGTATGTGAACATTTCTCTAATGCCACATAATTGTTCCATTTGCCAATTAAGCATACCCATTGGTTTTAACTAACACAAATGGATGGGATATCACGAGGAACAAGAAGCTGCACCTGCTCTTTAGTGGGGAAAGTAAGGGATCAGAAGAAAAATTCATTCAGAATTCAAAGGGAAGTAATTACATAGATATTTAGGAGTTGTTCTCTTTGTGTTTTGAATTCGTTTTGGGTTTCATGTTTTGAGTGTCCATTTTGAGATTATTGAAAATGTGTTATTTTTGACATTTTGAAAAATTGTTATAAAAACACCCAAAATGCGTTTTGAAAATTTTGGCTTAATTATAACTGAAAACGTTCAAAACGACAAATTTGTCGTATTTGGTTTTCTTTATAAATTTTTAACTTATTTTCAAAAACGCGTTTTCGAAAATAGGAAAGAGAACGCGTTTTCACTGTTTTGAAAAATTGAAAACAAAAAATGACTCAAAAATGGTAAAGAGAACGTGCCCTTAAATTTTATACCTTTAAAGGGCGACTATGTCATATTGCTTTCTACATTTCTTTAAATGAATTGTAATGTCTGTAAACACGTTTTCTTTACTTGTACGACTTTAGAATCAATTTAGTTAGAGGAGGAGTATATCAGTTTGAGAGATGATGAAAAAGTGTGTGATCTGAAATTCTATTTTCCATTCGTTCTCTCTTTCTCAACTCTTCTCTTAGTTTATCCTTCTTCTCTTTATCTTTAAATTTCCGGTGTCCTTGTTCAATTAATGAAAACTTCAGTTTGATTATCTTTAATTTCGTTAAATTTTCGTCTGAAGTGTTGATTTAGGTGAATTTGCTATAAATCGGCTCAACTATCACAAATTAGTATCATAACAGTACAATCTGTGGGCATGGTTGAAACAAGGAGGAAGTCTAATAAGAAGCACCTTAAGAGGATAGATAAGGAGATGGAAGATTTGGGAGCAACATATAAAGTTGTATTCACTAAGGTAGATTCATCTGATTAAACAATGAAAATGTTTTGTAATAAATAATAAAAGATTGTGATGATGATAAAGGACATGAATGACTAGTATGATTCCTTAGTCTCAATGATGGCTCAACTAAGTGTGGCTAGACTGGAGCAAAAAGAGAAGTGGGTAGCGAAATATGCAACCTATTCAAATTCCAACAGTGGTATGACTACTCGTGCGAGGAACTTCCAAGTATAAAGGAGATACCCGAGTGAATACGAAACCTCCTAAGATTGATTTTCCATATTTCAGTGGAGAAGGACCTAGAGAATTGATGAGAAAGGCTAGGGAATATTTCTAAATTCATCAAGTACCTAATGAGATGAAGGTGGGGATTGCAGAAATGTATTTAAAGGGCAAGGTAGATATATGGTTTCATGGGTTTAATACCAGTAATCCAAGAACTTACTGAATATGTAAGAGGATTGCAGAGACAATAGGTGAAGAGGTGATAGCAGTTTTTCAGTAAGGTAAAGCAAAGAGGGATTGTCGTTGAATATTTGGGAGAAATTTGAAGATCTTAAATCATAAGTAATGTTATCCTTACCCACACCTTCTTGAATCTTTACAGTATTTCTTTATTTACCAGTGGTTGAGGGAGGAGATTAAATCCACGGTCAAAATAATTAAACCCATTGCTATATCCTAAGCATTTGAAGTAGGCTTGTTGCAAAAAGCAACCATTATAGCCTTACAATAGCCCCTAAAACCCATAAACCATTCAACCCCTCTAAATGGCCTTATCCACCCCCAAAACCAATGAAACAACCATAAAAACTTGAAAAATCGGGTATCGTGCTGGATACCACTTAACAGTTCACGAATTACCAACTTAACTTTTTTAAGTAACCAAATGGTTGTTACTTAACCTTTTTTCAGTATTGACCTCATGTGCGGAATTAATCAATCAAAAGAAACAAATCACTTTTAATTGTTTCTAAATGATTAACCATATAAGTCCAATTATCCTATGTTGAATTGCTGCAGTAATAAGGAAAACTGTAAATAATACAATATTGTTGACGGAGAAACTCAACTGGGTAAAACTCCATGACCAAACCAGTTACCTCCACTATAACAATACGGAGTAACTTACAGTCAGATACTATCTAGCCAACTCCACTAGATTTCTAGATATACTTCCTGCTAAATCTAAGGTATGCTCCAAGACCTGCTCCAAGATCTGCTCCACGAACTTCTACAATTGTCTTTTCCAAGTGGAATTCTAAGAACTTGCTCTAAGGCCTTGTGCTCTTCTTGTATTTGTAGTCCAACATCTTTCAACATTCAGCATCCTCTGAAATTCAATTAAGAGAATGCATTCTTATGACTATAGAAAGTAGGTGGTGTTTTAGATTCAATGGGTTTGATATTTTTCCTAAATATGTGGTTGTATAAAATCGAAAGCGAAAGGATGAAATCAATATATGAATAAGCTCTTGAATATGTTATAAAGAAGAGGCATAATGAACAACCACACTAATTTTCGTGCACAAGTTTAGGTATTTTAAGGAGAGGGTAATTAGGTTGAATGGACCAAAAATATACTTCAAAATCACAAAATAGGATTTTTCGAATCGACCTATCGCTCGAGCGAGAAGTTGGCAACAAGCGGCTCGCTCCAGTGACAGGCGAGTGACATGCTTTCTTTTTTTGTTGCTCAAGCGCCAACTGTGCGAGAAGTTAGCGAAAATGCTGTGCCGTGTTTCTCATTTTTTCATGCTCGAACCCTAGACCACATAATCCAATTTGTTCAAATTGTACTCTAGGTTATTGATTTTTACAACACGTTACAAATTAGTCATTTGTCTACAGAATTGTCAACATTAAAAATCTAACAAACTCCCATTTGACATTCTGTGACAAAACTATACAATAAGTCAAGGAAAATTAAATACAAAATTTAAACTACCCAAACTTCATCAGACTGATGACTCTTGCATTCCTTGTTAAACCTGTTTCGTGAAATTCTCAATTCAAATATCTAGTGTAAAATCACCTGATACAGGAAATAATAAAATCATTAAACACATGACACCAACACTAGCTAGATTGAGACGTAACATTAATATTAATACAAACACTAACAAAATCATTAGCATCACTGAAACATCAAAAAGTCCAACAATTAGGTAGAGATAGTATGGAATGCAATGCAATGCAATTAACAAATCTCCTCATATCAATCTACTTTACCTTCAAAGATTTTAAAATTCTCCTATTCATAACATTTATTTCACCCTCCCCTTTTTTTGTCACAAATGACGAAGGGACCTATAATTAAATTTTTTTTAGCATTAACGTATAATAACTCAAAAATTCTATTGTTAGCATGTACAAGTATAAGCAATGTAAATTAAACATTCTCATATACTTAATTCAAGTTAATATGGACTAAATTGTATAAGTGACCCCTGTGTGTAAAGTGTCACTAATCATTTCTAAGTAGGACTCCAAACCTTAATTTTGTAAAGAAAAGAAAACATGCTAAACATCACGTCAATAAGTGTATTCCTCTACTTATGAAAGTCAAACCATTTAAAGCGTATTATGATTTTTAAATAAAAACACTTTTTTTATTAATATTTTTTCCCCCTAACTTTGAGTATATTTTATTATCACATTTTTCAATATTTTAAGTTCATAATTATTTTTCATATCTTACGTATAGGCTTTTCTCCGTTAAGCGACTAAAATGACCCATATAGCGAACTTTAGGCTGGTTAACCCTTTGACCCATAGGCACCAGGTTATGAGAAATCTCGCAGGCTTAATTGCTCGAATCAAATAGGCTCCGAAGAAGAATATAAGATATTGAACTTTTTATATACCGAAGATAAACTTGAGTTTAGATCTAATATATAAGGTCAATTCATGTTCAAAGTCACTTTACTAACATGGAATTGCCGTTCCAAATCTCACACACGCGATTGAGTCTCACTAACAATATCATAGTATGTGCTCTGCAGATGATACATGAAGATACATATACTAAGTACTCCATAATAATCTAAGTCAACAATGAAAACTATGTTATAGCTCATCGATGAAACCAATGCTTGATTACAACAAACAAATTTAAGTATATTATATATTATGTTTGTAAAAACAATTTTCCGCATTTTTATTTTTTTATTTTTCAATTTTCAATTTTTTGTTATTTTTATTTTAAATCATAAATGCACCAAACACATAAAAAAATGTCAAACACAAAAAAAATAAAAATAAAAAATATGCATAAGTTTTCTACCTAGAAAACAAATAAACAAATATAATGCATATATAAATCAATATCACATAATGATAAAGTACGAGCATGTACCAAAAATACCTAATCCGTTAGGTATGCAAATTGTCTGACCTTTAAGAGTACCGTAATCTATTTCAAAATTTTTCAAATCAATTTTCTTTACCTAAACTTGACTAGTGACATGAATATTCTCAGTCATCTGTGTCATTAACTTAGTCAATTTACTTACCCAATAAGTAAGAAAGTCAAATCAATATAATCCTGATTCTTATTTTTATTTAAGTTCCAGTTTCTATTTCTTTTCAGAAAATGACGACACCTAGGTTTTATGTGTCCTAACTCACCGCAAAGAAAATAAGTAGGGATAAACCTAGAACCAAATATATGTAATTGTTGATATCTATTCCTAGGTTGACGTATCATACGCTGTCTAGTAGGCATCTGTCCTACATATCCCTTATTCTTAAGTCCAAGGTTAGGCACACGTTTAAACTGGTCAGTACCAGGGACAAATGTGGTCTTGAACGTACTAAAAATATTATGATCATTTTTATTATATCCTAGACCTCCCTTATTACCAACAGGCTTATATATTCCTAAAATGTTATCTAACATTATAGAACCACTAGAAAAGGTAAAAAGTTGAGACTTTGAATGCTCTAGGTCGCTCAGAAGATTTTTAACTTGGATTTCTAAGGTTTCCTTTTCAACTATCAGCTTATTAACTCTCTTAAAGGTCTTCTCAAGCTCACTAGTGATATTCCTAATCTGAGTATCTAAAGATTCATTCATGATTTTCAACTCACTCAGGGTAGAGGTAGATGCCTGAATGTACGCTACGAGTTTCTTGTTTTTCGACTCACTGAGTATCTAAAGATTCATTCACGGATTTCAACTCACTCAGGGTAAAGGTAAATTCCTGAATGTACACTAAGAATTTTTTGTTTTTCGACACAAGTTTCATAACTCTCATACTTTAAGGCTTTATTTTTTGTTATAATTTTAAACTTCTCCTCATAGATTCTATCATAAGCCACATGAATATCTTCCTCACTATCAAAATCTTCTTTTGAATTCTCACTACTACTTATGCTCTTAGCTTTCTCACTCCCCTCATCAGATTCATTCTTAATTCTCGTGGTAAAGTAATATATTTTCTACTTTTCTCACTAGTTAATTTCTTACTCTGATTGTCCGAGTTAGACTCATCATCAGTGATAGTAGTATTTATAGCCTTATCCGAATTTCTCTTACTGCTAGAGCACTCACTCCTAACGTGACCAAAATCTCGACAGTTATGACATCTCATAGATTGAGATCACCTTTTAGACTCACTGAAATGACCTCACTTTCTCTCTTTAGGTTTCTTTTTATTCCTAAGTATTTTTCGGAATTTTTTAGCAAAGTATCCTAACTCCTCTTCGTTAGGATAATCTGAATGGGTAGAGTCAGAATCTTCATCTCTAATGGTGTTCAAGGCAATTGACTTCTCAATCTTAGATTTACCTAATGTAAGTTTATAAGTCTAGAGAGATCCAACCAACTCTTCAATCTTAATGGAATATAAGTCCTTACTTTCATCTATCTCCGTGACTTTAGGTCAAATTCCTTCTGGTAGGGATCTAAGAATTTTTCTGATATCTTAGACTCCGAAATTCTCTTACCTGGGTTGAAGTTTGAATTTACTATGTCATAAGCTTGCATAGAATTCATCAAAATGTCTCATTCTTTTTCATTCTAATATCTTCAAACCTAGTGGACAGTATCTGCAACTTAGAGTTCTTAATCGCCTGAGTTCCCTCATATGTGGTCTGTAGAATATCTTAAACTTCTTTACATACCTCACACATAGACACTCGCATAAATTCTTTCGGGGATACTATCATAAATAGGGCATGTAAGGCTTTACTGTTCAAGTTACATTTATCTAAGTTCGATCTAATCCAATTAGCAACAGGGGTGGGGTTACTTCATTATTAACCGTAGAACTAAGTGCAGTCCAACCATTCACAACACTAAGCCAGATACTCTCATCTAGGGATTTTAAAATAGCTCTCATCATAACCTTTCAGTAGGCATAATTACTGCCATCAAAAAATGACAGGACGGATAATGAATTACTGATCTAGATAATATGGATTGTTTGGTCATTTCAAATCCAGAAAACTGGCAAGTGAACACAATTCTAGATGCATTGCAGGGTCAATTCAGTAATTACAACTACAGTGGTGTAATTCTAGGTTTCTCTCTCATATTCACGCGCACTCGCTAATTCTCACTTCGTCACATATCTGTGGAGGTGGAGCTGGGTGCATCACCGTATCCCAGGTACTCAAAACCCTAGCCCTAGAACTCCCGATACACGCTAAACGCTCAAAATTATGTGTATCTTCACTTCATTTGTAACTCTCCGTGGTCATCTTTATAACTGAAAATTTTTAATTTCTGTTTCTTCTACGATTTTTTGGGTTTCGATTTATTACGTACTACGGCAATTGAAAACTGTAATTGTTTTCTTAATAGGTTTTGGTATTTTTTTTTTCTCGATAAATGATTCTGTGAATATTTTTTTGGCTAGGGTTTAGGGTTTGGGTATGTCACTTTAATATCTGAAATTTCAGTTATCACGTTTTGAATAATCAATTTATCAAAATATAAATGTAAATATATTTGTTTGTTTAGATTTTAGTACAATAATACGTGGTTGGTCCTTCGACATTTGGAACACAAGGATATATTTCTGTTTTTTTGTTTTTTTAGAAATGAGCGATTGAATAATGGTGAATTGTTGTATGGGATTTTAGCGCCTCAGATCCATGAATTTATTGCGCTTACTTTTTTAGTCATGTTATTACCATGAAGAAATGATGTTGGAGTTTTGGTCTATGGTTGCTTTTTGGAAAAGAAAAAAAGCTCTTTTGCATATATATTTTCTGATTTTGGTTTTACTAATGAAATTTGGTAAATACTATTCATACAGCATCGGTTTGTGAAATTGGAGCTTGAAGAAAATGGATAAGAAGAGGCCACTAGTGTTTTTAGATGTTTCCATTGATGGAGATCCTATTGAAAGGATGATCTTTGAGGTGCTATAGTTATATTTTTTTTTTTTCGACTTTTATGTACATATTAGTTAGTGTAAATTTTATCTTCATTTTGTAACTCATGTTTAATGTCTTTAATATTTCAATCTACTACATTTCCTTTATGATTCTGATATTTATAACTATTAACTTTTGCTATTATGATGCAGCTTTTTACTGATTTTTCTCCAAAGACGGCGGAAAATTTTCGTGCACTTTGTACTGGTAACCTGCAGTTTCTTGTAGTTCACAAAATAGTATATCTACACTACCAAGCCTTTCTGGACAGGAAAAGGAACTGAGGAATTGATTTTTTGGGATTCTCTCGTTATATGTTACTATATAGCTATATCTTTTCATTCCTCATTTTTTAAAATTCATGTCATTACATTTTGAGTTTCTAGTAACTCTTTGTTGAGTAAAAGACAGAGACATGTCAATTGCTCGGTTTAAACTATGTGCAAACTTGCACATTGTTTTGGGAATCTCCACCTCTTTCAACACATTTTGTTGGCTATTTTCTTCTATAAAGGTTATTTCTCATTTACTAATTGCTGTATGGATCTATCCTCTATTTCTTCAGGAGAGAGAGGTGATAGTCCTAAAGCTAAAAGGCCTCTGCACTATAAAGGAACTTTCTTCCATCGTATCATCAAAGGATCTATGGCTCAGGTATGCTATTTACTTTTTATTTGCTTCATCTATTTTTTGATACTTAAGCTTGGCAAATTCATTTTATGTCCTGGTTCGGCATGAATTAGAAGTGGTCTTTGTCTTTAGCAGCTATCCTTGTTTATGCTGTGACAGGGCTGATGATCACGGCTGCTTATCTAGTGATGTAGTTTTAAGGTCATATTTACTGAGTTGTCCATTCCCAAGACTCACTTTACTTTGGTGTACATAGTCCTAATAAGCCCAATTAATGGTCTTCTTAATGCTTAGTGAGTAATATCATTTCAATTTTTTTTGCAGGGTGGGGACTTGCTTCGGCGAGATGGTATGTTAATTTAGTTAACCTTTTTCTTTTGGTTTAGTTTTTTGTGAAAATATATTTATAATAATTTTAGAATGAGTCTTTTTATTTTTTCTTGTAATTAGCAATGTTAGATCTTTATCCTATATCCATAGAATGCCTGGAATTTTAGAAAAGATAGGTTGCTTTTGATTGTTGGAATGAAGTAATATTTGTCCCTTTTATGTCCCGTGATGCTTTCTCCGCAAAGTGATGTACTTCATCTTGATCCTTGTTCCTACTCAATAATATGCAATCATGCCCTCTACCTGCTATACGTGAAGAAATAATCCTTGCTTCAAGGTGAAAGCTGTCCACATACCTCTATGGAGAATCTGCAGTAGTGTTAATTAATTATTAACCTAGACCTTTGGCCTACTTTGATCCAAGTTACTTTTGGCTTGCCGCTATCACTTTATACTAGATGGTACTAGTATTATGTACTTTAGCTGATTAATGGTCAAAATATCATTTTGTCTGATGAGCGGTGTGGTTCTTGTTGACATTTGGATGTTCTAAACTTCAAATGAATAACCTTTTCCCTTTTCTCATCTAGTTAAGCTTGTGGTTCTGTGAGTCAATTAGACGCTTTGGCTGATGCAGAATGAAAGGGAGAGAGAGAAATAAGAGCGAAGAGAAGATAGTGTAGAAGATTGAGGAATGGGAAAAGAATTGAGAAAAATTGTAGGGGGAATTTCAGCATCACTTAATAGTGTATATAATTGATGAATCCTGCTCCCCTTTCTGACCACTCGGTATGTCCATTCTAAATATGCAGGAAAGATCCAATGCAATCCAACCCTATGCAACCACATCAATTGATATTTTAATTTAGTCTAACCTCTTCTCACTACTCTTATGAACTTGTGCCTCTTTTTGTTATGACCTGTATGTATTCTAAATTCTTATTTTCTGTATTATAGTATGGCCCTGGATCATTTTGATGAGAATGTCTTATAAAATTTTGACTATCGATTGCATAAGATTGGTACTGTCAAGTGAGATGCTAAAACTATTGTAAGACACAAGTGTTGGATTTGCTATGCATACCTAATTGAAATGCCTTCTTTAGTCTACTGTTATTGTTAAAAGGTCTGCATGTGATGAAGCTGTTGAAATATGGTAGCATGCCAGTGCTCATTCTTGATTAATAAGTGATTACAATTACTTTTCAGGTACTTACGGGGAAAGTATATATGGTGGAAAGTTTCCAGGTATGAATACACTCTTATTCGTCTGTGTATATGTTGGTCTAGGAATGATGATTATCTGGTGAAATTTGTGTCTTCCTTTGAAACTGTAAATCAATCAGTGAACAATAGAATCAAACACAAACCAATTATTTTGTTCCTTTTCTTCTAAAATTGCTTTTCTCCTAAGAGCTAGAGCATTTCTTTTGTCATTGATGTGAAGGTTGGAGCTGATTTTAATCATATTCTTGCTGCATTGGGGCTGTAATCCAAATGGTATTGAAATAATTGTTCTCTCTTAAGATGATTAACAATTCAAATATTTTGCCTGACTTTATGTGCTCATTTGGTTTTAGATAATCATTGAGCTTTCTTCTCTGTGGCTTTTTTTTTTTTTCAAATGTTGCTCCAGGTGTTCAACACTTTATATGTATGATATTGTTAATCACCTTCTTTGCCTTCTGTTGTACTACATTCTTCCTTTCTGGTTTTATATAAGATTGCTTATCAATCTTATATTTTGAGAATAAGCATAATACTCCAAATAAGTATGAATGAGAAGCAATTACGTTTCTTTCCCATTAGAGAGCAGTTGTGAATTTTAAAGCAAATAACTTGTAAATACGTGCTCGTCATGCCTTTGATAAGTTTATAACTTGTATTTTCTTGTTTTATTTATCTTGCAATTCTTTATATTTGAATGTTCTATAGTTGGTGCAGTGATTGAATTGCTTTCTGTTTCTGATCATGGTATATGATCTGTATATTTTAGAAAAATGGTGGATTATATGTGGCTTCAGTTTTGTTTGTTCAATAGTCTGTAATTAGGTGATAGTTCATTGAATATATGCACATACATTTTTCTCGATTATTTGGGAATTGTTTAGGCTTAAAGTAACCTGATTATTATCTGTCGTAAAGTGTTGGATCCATGGATTTTTTTTTTTGGTATTTGCCAGCCATAATACTTAATTAATAAAATGTTTCTGTTCTTTTATTGGTGCATGTGACACTAGCTAGCCAAAAATGATTTCAGTAATTAACTCCATATTTCTGTGGCCTATGACTACGTTGACAGCTTCTTTGAGCTTTCCTTTAATGCCTGGCAGAACTTTATTTTCTGCTGGTATATGTAGAGAATGCTCAAATTTTGAACTTATTTTATTTCTAGAGTATCTAAGGTATGAACAATCCAGGCATACTGACAATGCTATTACCAAGCTGTTTTTAACTCTGATGCTGCCACTTTATTTTTGTTACTGGTAACAACTCTTTCGTCAACCTGTTTTTGCATAATAGAGTTTAAAATCAAAACCTGATAGCGCTTTCCTGGCACACCTTTCCAGGTCACCGTGTTCCTTGATTGCTTCTACAGTCTAATACCCACAGAAGAAAAATTCGTTGTGTATAACTAATAAAAATAGAATGTGAACAGAAGCAGCCAAATACTTCTGAATGAGAATATCAAATACTTCTGAATGAAAATATTAAGGGAGTCTCACACCTTGGCATTGATGTTGTCACGTGTTCTGCAAATTCCTTTTGATTATCCTCAATTGATCAAAGCTGTATTCTCAGCATTGCTTGCAACCCCAACAAATCACGTCTATTGCAGATGCGTTCTGTTTTATCATATCCAATGTCTGATTGATAAAACAACGAGTGTTGTTTACTGTTCAGAATGTACTGTCAACATACAAATAAATCAATGCATTGTCTGCTGTTTCGTTGTATGCAATGGCTAAAATTCAGGAAATGCATCTTTCAATCGAAGTTTAAAATACAGGGAGTCCTGTAGACACTTAATAAGATGCTTGGTAATTACTGTAACCCGGATTTTCTTTTTCTTGTTGAGAACCTTGCTACTAGCTGCTGTGGCTATGTATTTATCGTTTGTATTCATCTGATTGTGCAGTTCTTTCTATGCATTAGTTCTCATTTCTGCATGCATTTATATATTGCATGTTTTGCTTGTTGCCAAAATTTATCACATGTATATAGATTTGCTATAAAGAGAATTCTGGTTGCATCAGCGTTAAGTCTTCACAGTTGTGTTGCTATCTTTGACTTCATAGAATTATCAAATGTGACAATTTTCAGATGAATCTCCGAAGCTGAAACATGACTGCCCTGGTCTTCTGTCCATGGCAATTGCTGATCGAGATGAACGTGGGTCTCTGTTCAGTATCACCTTTAGGGCTGATCACCACCTTGATAGGTCTGTTTCAGATTTTATGTTCTAATGGGGCTTCGATCATGTATTTAGTGCTTGTTGGACTTCTAATTTTGAAAAGCATCTCTTATTTTCGTAGAAAAGTTCAATATTACAAATTGATTGTTATTTTTGGAATTTATTTTGATTATGTCCATTTTTTAAATATATCCTTTATAAGCAGTTTCTTCCAGCAATGTAAAGAACTCATAGATTCTAATTAGTTTCTATGTTTGGAAACATCTCTCATAGTATCTGCATCAGGACAAAACTTAAAAGCTGAAAGATGGAAGACACTGAGATGAATAGACCCAGTAGTATGCCCAAGCATCATGTGTCACAAAATGAATTTTGTCCCTAATAACCAAGGAAATCTATTTCTTATAACGGATAATGGCATCTATTATCCTTGCAACTTGGAAAATGTGTCGTTGCATATCTCTTAATTGGTCAATGGCTTCTGCTCAACAGGAAATCTGTTGTCTTTGGGAAACTTGTGGATGGATATGAAGTGTTGAAAAAGATTGAAGGTGCAGGTGATGAAGATGGTAGACCGGCTGTGACTGTGAAGATTATCAATTCTGGTGAATTACATGATGGTAAGAATCCATACTGTTCCAAACAAATATTGACACATTTATCCTGTCATTTTCAACTTATGGTGATAAAATTACAAAGTAACTGATAGTAAGAGTGATGATATTGGGCAGTGGTGTGGTATGTTACAATATTTTTTCTTGTGGTCTCTGAATTGTGAAGTGAGTTAATGTATTCATGTTTTGCTTCTTTCACTTGTTGGTTTATTCTCATGTTTCTTGTCTGGTCATGCAGTCAAAAAGAAAGGGAGTAAGTTGAAAACGGGGAAAGATTATATTGATGGTGATGGCCACGAAGTTCGACGCAAGGGGAAGCGCAAGAAATCTTCCAAGGAGAGAAGGAAAAGGAGAAGATATTACACATCAGAATCAGATAGTTCCTCTGATACTGATTCAGAGTCTTCAGAATCTGATAGTGAGTCTGATTCATATGCTTCCTCATTAAGTGATAGTAGCTCTTCAAGTGATGACAGACGTAGGAAGAGGAAGAGATCTAAGAGAGAGAAACATAGACGGAAAAAAAGAAAAGATAGACGACGTGAGAAACGACGCAAGAGGCATGATAAGAAATCGAAGCGTCAGTCAAAAAGGTGGCAGTAACCTTTAATTGTTGTATCCACGTGTTTTCATTCTCTTTACAGTTGTAGATGTTCACTTTGTCTTCTTGCATAATTTTACATGAGATGCTCACCCTTATGGTTCTGGATGCCTTCATGTGTGTGACCTGATGTGAACCTTGTATCGCTGATTTGTGAATTTACCCCCTGGCAATGATTTCGTGCTAGTATTCAAGTGTGTGGATAACAATTACATGGATTGCTGCTGGGGTATCATTTTAAATTCTCTTTGTTATCATTCAATAGAGATCTGTTTTTCCAATTTTTTTGTGCAACTCTGACTATTCATTTCATACTGTATCCATTATATCATATCACTGTGTGCATTGGAAGTGTTTTTTTTTTGGCACCGGGCTTCTAGAATTGAATTGATTAATACTAAGCCAGAAAATAGCGCAGAAGAGAAAATGTTACTGCATCCTCCATCTGTTGCTAATTTTGTCTTGTGGAAAAATCCTTTAGGGATAGTTTTTCAGATAGTGAAAGTGAGAATATGAGCAGGCGCGGCTCTGAAGACAATGGTGTGGAGATTCGCAAGTCAGATATGAAGCATAAAAGTCCTGGTGAGATAGTGGTGGTCTACTAAACATATCGATCTTATTGCTTTTGTTGATGCAATTCCTTGTTGGACATTTTACAGTACATCGATCTCCTCTACGTGAGGGCCAGGAAATTGCAACTGTTCATCACAGGAAAGGGGAGGTAGCTGATATGTTCGAAGGAGAAGAGGGTGAATTTCCAAGGGAAAATGGAGAGCACCGAATCAACGGTATTCAAGGGGAACTGAGATCTGACAAGAGTGCAGATAGACACCCTGATGTAGTAGATGATCGCCCAAGCAAATCTAGGTTTATATTCCATATCTTCTCACACCTCACAATTTTCTTTATGCTTACCAATTCTCCCAGATTCGGTATTTATTAGAAGTTGACGAGCAGGAGCCGAAGCTTAAGTCCTAAAAGGACCATGAGTAAGAGTATAAGCATTAGTCCGAAGAGGAGTAAGGGCAGAAGTCCAAGTGTTAGTGCAAGACATGATATGAGCAGGAGTCTAAGTGTTAGCAGGAGTCCGCAGCGGGTTGCTGAGAGAAGCAGAAGTAACAGTCCAATTAGAAGTGGAAGCAGCAGGAGCCCTGTAAGAAGTCCAGTCAGGAGAAGAAGCATCAGCATGAGTCCCCCAGCAAGGTCTCAATCTCGACGAAGACCCAGCAGAAGTCCAACAGCATCTCCTCCCAGAAGAAGAGTTACCCGGAGCCCACCAAGAACTTCATCGAGGAGGTCATCCTTGAGATCAGTTAGTCGCAGTCCTGTGAGATCTTCTCGAAGGAGTCTAAGCAGAAGCTCTGGTAAACCTCCTCGAACAAGTGCAAGCAGAAGTCCTGTTCGATCATCTCGGAGGAGTGTCAGCAGGAGCTCTGGTAGGGGCCCTCCTCGGAGAATCCCTAGCCCAAGTCCAGTTAGGGCACCTAGCAGAAATAATCGTCGCAGCTATTCAAGAAGTCCTGTAGGTTCAGCGCGTAGGGTAAGGTCACCTGTTTCTGATCGTGGTAGGAGCTCGTCAAGAAGTCCTCCCGTGGATGAATCACCCAAACGTATTAGAAGGGGGAGGGGTTTTAGTGATAGATACTCTTATGTACGTCATTACAGGAGTCGCTCACCAGACCGATCTCCTGTAAGGTCATATCGTTACGGTGCTCGAAATGATCGAGACAGGTATTGAAAATGCATTTCTATATTTCCCATCTAACTTCGAAATGTCGTCATAAATCTACATTACATTGTTCTGCTTTCCTGTATTGTACTGTTGGTTTTAATTCACTCGTGTTAAATTTTATAGATATTCAAGTTATAGAAGATCTCCCAGGCGTTACAGGAGCCCTCTTAGAGGAAGAACTCCTCCCAGGTCTGTAATGCGTGGGCAGTGCATTTCAATGTAAAACATTAGCTGATTTACTGTATCTTCATGTTTGTACTTTATAAGCACAATCAATGTCATGTGATACATGTCTTTCATTATGTCGGTATGTCCCAGCATGAAGTTTCTGGATTTTAGCTGCACATCTACAAACGATGTTTGACAGTGGAATAATTTAGCTTGTGATAGGACGCAAGTTCCTTTATGTACTGTATTTTATCTTTTGATAAGATCTGAAAAGAGATGCCCATGTTGGACCATACTGAATTTTAAATGGGAATAATTCCTAGATGCATGTAGTTTGCTCGGATTATTATAGTAGGCTCATAA
Source organism: Fraxinus anomala (assembly GCA_903798345.1). Lineage (NCBI taxonomy): Eukaryota > Viridiplantae > Streptophyta > Magnoliopsida > Lamiales > Oleaceae > Fraxinus > Fraxinus anomala. Next base: position 15,721 of record CAIGRN010040653.1, read on the forward strand.
ACCACGATCTCTTGAAAATTTTGGTATTTCTTCTGCCTTCCCAGGCATTCAGCTGTCTTATTTTAATGCAAATTCCTGGTTCCTTTTGTTGCAGATACAGAGGCAGAAGGAGCAGGACACGCAGCCCGAGTGTATCTCGCAGTCCAATACGATATCGCAACCGGCGTTATAGCCGCAGCCCTGTTCGCAGTCGGTCTCCTGTGGAGAGATATCGTCCATCACCACGAGCTGAAAGGCGAAGGTCGCCTTCAGTTAGCAGGAGCCCATCTAAATCACGGTCACCACTTGGTTCACAATCTCCTAAACGAGGAAGCAAGGGTAACTCAGTGTCATCCTCTGAGAGCCCCCCTCGAAAGACGGGATTGGTTTCTTACGAAGACGGCTCTCCTGACTCAGATCGGGATTAAGAAATTTCTGTCTCTGGTGTCTAAACTGGCTAGTGTGACAAGCTAGTAGGCTCGTTTTCTTCTCTCGGTGATTTGATATTACTGAGATAAGCAGATGCCATGTGGGAGTTCACTTAACGTTTGTTGGTGTGTTTTTTTATACGCATGTCCGAATGACATTGTATGCATTTTGGATTTGGATTACCTTTCATTCAAATTATTTTGGGCTTAAAACTTGAGACAATTTATTTCTAATAATATATGCAGAAACTTTGAAGCTGGCTACAAGGAAAAAAAATTAGAACATTTAACAAGTTTGAACGTCTTACTTAATTATCGACTTTTAATTTTCTTGTGAAATTTAGCAACTATTTTGGATGAACGTATGAAAGAGACATTTACCTTCTATTGTATATGTGTGTTTATTTTACGTGAATTTTTTTTATATTAATTACCTAGTTTTTCCTTATTTGGTATTCCGTAATACTTGATATTTCATTTATCTTTTGTAATTTGATAGAATTATTAAAACAGGAAAATCATAATTCTCCATTCTTGCACCAAGAAATCAGGAAGTGCCAAAAACTAGGAAATGTACAGTATTAAAGCCCCATTTTGACAATCATTATTTCGAATATCTTTATTTGCATACTTATTTTTAACCTAACATGAACACAATAAAACATTATATGCATAAATTCAAAATTTTTTTATATTTTTTAACTAAACATTATTCAAAAAGTTACTATTCAAAACTTTGTTTTTCCCAAATAATTGCTATCAAATGGGCTTATTAGCACGGACTGAGATAACAAAGGAATTTATGTGCCCCCCTCTTTTGGACGAACGGTTCGAGGGAGTACATTGTTAGTATCCTCCTTGTTTTCTACGAAAATGTTGTAAACATTGGCACTATTGACGAGCTCGTCCGGCTACTCTAATAATCTGTCAGAAACGGTCGAATTATTTCATTTAAGAGTTTAAGAGAAAATACGAATTTATTCATTAAATTATGTCTTTTAACAGCCTTCTTACCTCACGGTCGAATTAATTTTTTTCAATAAAAAGCATGACTCATACACAATATTATTTAAACAAGTGACAGTGATATTTGAAGCTAAAACAAACTTATTTATTGTAAGTATGTATGGCTACGCTACATTTTTCATAAAGTTATTTTTGAGTCAAAATAAGTGATTTCTAATTTTAGAACAATCAGATGCAGTATTATAATTATTATTATTATTTTTTTCTATTTTAGAATTTACTTATTTACTTGTAAGTAAACTTTTTAAACTTAGCCAAACATGACATGACAAACCATGTACATATATTCCACCTGATATTATCAGTTCTCTCCTATCCCCAGCAACTGAGACTGAAAAAATGTCTACAATTCAACTTCGTGAAACCATTCTTGAATGTCTTGCAGAAGCTCAATCCGATGAAAATAACCAAAAATCCCTGCAAACTTTAGCCACAATCACAAAGGTTAGCCCACAAAACAGGAATTTGCTGGCACAAACAAATGGTGCAATCCCTGCACCTCTCCAACTATCCGAGTCATCCATCCCGAATATCCAAATGCTTTCATTATCTATACTCTTCAACATGTCCCTTAACCCGAATCTCAAACTCTCTCTAGCAGAAATGGGGATTATTTTCTATCTCAACTCTGTAATTCTGTCCCCCAGCTCGACGGAAATCAGCAAACTATCAGCCTCTTAGTTGTGCAGCCTGGCAATGTTGGACAAGAACAAGGCGAAGTTTGGCGTGGCTGGTAATGTTGAACATATGGAAATATTTCAATAATTTTACGTTAATTTTGAAAATATTTATTTAATAATTTGATCATGTTTGGCTAACGTTAGAAAGTTTACTTACAAGTAATAAGTTTTAATAATTAATTTCTTTGACTAATTGAAGTTGAAAATAAGTTAGTTATTTTGACATTGAGCTAAGAATTACTTTCAGTATTAGTAACATTTTTTTAAGGTTTGAAAGAACTCCGTACTTTTTTAACTCGTTAGTCGATCAATTATGAAAATATGCCCATGTCTTTAACAGGCACCGTTCAGGCTTTGGTGAAGGCAATTTCAAGGCCCAATAATCCTGCAGCTCATCACCTGCTCAGCACATTGGCCGAGCTCGTGCAGTTCCATGGGAATTGCACGGTGGCAGTACAGTCAGGAGCAGTTCCGGTGCTGATCCAAGCAGCAGAAAGCACTGAAGGCGAGGATCTTGCGGGAACTTCCTTAGCAATCCTAGGATTACTCGCCAGGTTCGATGAAGGATTAACTTCCTTAAGGGAAACGGACGAAATTGTAAGAAAAATGCTGGAATTTTTGAAAGAGAATTGCATGTTGAGTAAGGAGTGGGCTGCAGAAATTCTTCTGAGGTTGTTTGATGACAGTGAAGGGTGCCTGAGAGAAGCTTTAAGGCTGCCAGAATTTTCGTCTGTGCTGGCTGATATTTCAGTGAGGGGTTCGGGAAAAGCTCGAGAAAAGGCTGGTTTACTGATGAAAAAGATCATGGAAGCTAGCTATAATTCATCTGTAGTTGGAGATTCTTTGTTCCTCCAATGGTAATCTGATTTTCATACTGTGACGGACTAAGCCTAATCCTTCGTTACTCACGCGAGCAATATTATATAATGAATAAAAAATGAAAACAAGAGAGAGCACTTACAAATTTGGGACAATGCTACATGTACACCCACTTTTTTACCTAATCTTTTACCTACACTCACAATAGGGTGTGGAGACCACATTTGGGAGTTTTTTATTCACACGGGCCCCGCGCACATGTGAGAGGGTGTAACATTTTCGCTACACCATTTTCGGTACAAATAGAATTATCCATAGATTTATATCTTGAATTTTTGCCAAGTAGACTGCCACATCAGCATTTCGGATGTCTAAAAGACTGTTTCTGAAGGTTAACTTATCTAGAGAAAAGAATTTATGTGAAATGATCAGCGTTAATAAAAATGTTATAAACTTTTCTAATTGCACATTACAATGTTAATTTTCAGAACTGTTGGATGAATTTCTTTCTCAATTTAATATAATCTTGTAAGAAATTTAAGTTAGTCAAGTTCTAACTTTCTAGTAGAGTTATTTCTTTCAATCTCTATTTCTGTGTTAGAATTCGACATTTCCACCTAGGAATTTATAGCAATAGAGCAATCTTATTTCCATTGGAGGATCAATCCAATTACAACAACCATAATAAGTTTTTCTTTTTCATTGGAAGGTTACTCGAACAACAAAATACCTTCTTCTTTTTATTGTACAGTTCAACGAAAATAATTATACACTTATCTTTTTATTTGTGTCTTTTTTACGGCAAAACTACTCTTCAGACTGCCCAAAAAGACGAAAATAAAGCCACTTCCTCTTGCTTTTAACCAAAGCCAATTATGCACTTGGGGTTCCCACTGATGATTTTCATTCACTTTAGCTTTTAAAACATCAGGTGCAGCACATGTAAATCGTTGATTTAGCAGAACTCGTGTTTTTCTCTACCTCTATATAAGTGTTATATTGCTTTCTTCACGTTTACATGACGGCTTGCACAACCTTGAGACCCTATTTCACCTTCCATTATTAGACACTAAGCCCATGTTTGACAACCACTAAAATGAGGTTTTTTTGGAAAAAAGGAGTTTTGAAATAGTAATTTTTTGGAGAATGTATAGTTAAAAAGTATGAAAAAAATTTAGGATTTACGTGCAAAATATTTTATTTTGAGAATGTGTTGTTAAAAATGAGTTTGAGCAAAAATAATTTTGTTTTAATGGTTGTCAAATGGGGGCTTAGCCATGTATGTTGGTTTCGAGTGATTCTAAGTAACAAGAAAATGCAAAGAAAGCAAAGAGAAGTGAAATTATTACTAGCTCAGGTTCCCAACCGTTTTGGTTCAATTTCTTGTAGTCTTAAAGGTTTTTGTTGGGTTTTGATACCCAATGAATCCCGAAGATAATGTAAACGTTGGATTAAATTATCACCATCAACCAAGTTCAAAGGCTCAACTCGAAAGCAATATGGGCCGTTGGAAGTAACTTAAACAATTAATGTTACTCATGGCTCATATATATTACCTCTTGGATGTCTTTGAATCTTGAACCATTTAACATCTTTTATTGATTCAACTAAAGCCTAACTTAGCCTATATATATGGCGTTTTTGCCCTAACCGTTTTGTGGATGATTTGTGTGTGAAAGCAGAAAACAAGGTTGCCCTATTGAGAGAGAAAACGTGTATGCATTGTGGGGAGAAAAATCTGGTTGCCATTACTTCCAAAAATCGGCACTTGCTCTCTTCATCTTCGGTCTCCATTTTGTATCTTTCACCCTTTTTTCTTCTTACCTTTATGACTAGAAATTATCATCATTATCTTGTCCATTATGAGCGAGATTGAGGAGCAACCAAGGTGAATGTATTGGTTGTGGGTTGGAATCGTTTAGATTGGTTATTTGGTAGAGAAATGTAATGTGAAATTGAGCTCGAAAAATAGCATTTTGACGATCATTGGAGCAAGCTTTCATAACAATTGGTATCAGAGTTTCAAGGTGGTGGATTTGACTTAAAAAACTAACCAAAAAGGACCAGAAAAATAGATCGAAAAACTGTCAGAAAATTACCTAAAAATCAAACATATTTTCATGATTTCCGGCAAATACAGAGACCTGGTAGATAAACGGAGACCACTGGTGTGATGTGCAGGCAGAGGAGGTCCCGGAGGTCAGGCACATGTCATCGGTGGCGGCCCGTGGCGACCACGCGTAGAGGTTGTGAGTGGCGTGTGAGAGCGCGTGAAGGACGTTCCAGAGACAGTGTCTTCAGGCAGTTTGTTTCTAACATTTTGGTGTTATTAGTTTTCTGTTTCATGTTATACAGTGAAGTTTGGATGATTGTGTTCTTCACATTTTCGAGATTCGATCGTGATTGATTGATTCCTGCGATTGTTGGAGACTTTAGGATGAATAGTGGTTATCCTAAAGTGATAAATTCGCATCTCTCGGTATTTACGGACTCAGATTGGTTCGCTCTAATATAATGGCTCCTTATTTAAATTTCAGCATTAACGTGTCATCATGTGGGGGACGTTAAGATTGAGGTTGCTGTGCGGGGTAACATTGCTTGTGCAAGAAATTTAGGAATTATTTACCATATTTGAAGTGTTGAATTTTGACTGCAAGTTGGTAATTGTTTTTTTTGCTTTAACTATTGTTTAATTACTGTGTGAGATTGCATTGTGTGAAAATTTAATTTTTTTGTTGACATACCTTTGTGTTGCATTGATTATTTTGTTAGAACACTTAAATTTGACCCGTTTGAACATTCCCTTGATACTGTGATCTTGAATCTTACAAAACCATAGGAATCTAGAACGGTGTATACTACGATCTTAAGATTACTTTGTGTGACCTATTTGTGCACTTTGATTGTTCTGTTTTTTCAAAATATCTTCACATTTTGAAGTTGAAATTTTCAATGAAAAATTAGACTTTTCAATTTGGCAACAAAAGATGAAAGAGATTTTAGTTCAATAAAATGTTTCATAACTCATATATGGTAAATTTTCTGCAAATTTGACGAAAGCACGAAAAGAAGAATATGGTGAACTTGCTTACACTTCAATTATTTTGCACCTATCGACAATATTTTGAGAAAAGTTGGAAAATTTAATTCTACAAAAGAATGTTGGCAAAAATTGAAAGACTTATATTTGCTCAAATTTACTCCTAATAAGTTGTACTTATTTGAAAGATTTTTTGGTTTCAAATGGATTTTTCAAAGGATCTCGATGACAATCTGGATATTTTCAACAAACTTGTTCAAGATATTATTAATTGTGATGAAAAGGTGTCTGAAACATATAAGGCCATTATTTTGCTTAATTCTATACCTGATTCATATAAAGAAGTTAAGAATGCAATTAAGTATATTAGGGATATCTTAACATTAGAGATTGTCATATATTCCTTTAGGAGTAAGGAGATGTAGATTAAGGCTGAAAAAGATGATAAGAAGATCCGTGAGTTATATGATGAGGAGTGGAATGAAATTTAAGCAAATGAATTTGGGTAGATCTCAAGAAAGTAGTGATTCAAGTAGTGACTCGAGTGATGATGGTGGTAAGAAGAAGGGCAAGGGTTAGAACAAGTCCGATGGTGGTGTTACAACTGCGGCAAATCTGGACACTTTGTGAGGGATTGTCGCAGGAAGAAGGATAACTAGAAGGTAAGATGATAAATGAGGCAAATGTGGTTATAGAGTTGAGCGATAACCCTAGTGAGGTTTATTGAGAGTAAATCTAGTTAATGCATGTCCATCGGTGTGTAATTTTTTCTGCATGTGTGTGATTGCTTAATTTCGTTGCATGGTTATATGTGCATTTCAATGTGCTTGATATGTGCATTTGCATGAATTTTGAGAGCAATTTAATTACTTGGTGTGATTGTTTGCACGCATAGTGAGTTAAGCTGTATTAGCA
>CAIGRN010040659.1:0-10574 GCA_903798345.1 Fraxinus anomala
AGTATTCAATATTTCAAGTCGTGAGCAGAAATAGCCATATTCTGGCTTTACTATAATTTTGTTTAAAATCTATGTGAAAAAAATGAACTTGGATTCCATCAATATTATTTTGAGAAATATGAGAAGAATTATAGTAAAAGTAACGTTTAAGCCTCCGTATTTTCGATTTTACAATCCCCAATTTGCCTAAAGGGCCTTCCAATGTATGAGCACCAAAATGTATCATTGATTGAAAATACTTAACATAACAATTGTATGCAAACGGTCAACCAAAACGAAAAGAAAAAATTAACTGTTGCATATGTCGTCAAATACTATTATTAACCTTACATGAAGTACAAGATATGCTAAATTTTTATAAAAATTTGTAAAACAATGTGCAATAATTTGTGCATCCTGAAGATTAGGTTCATCCGATGTAACGTGTTTAATAGCAAATAATTTCTTTATAAGAGTCCATTTATTTTCTTTCGAAGAAGAAGAAGATGAGCTATTTATTACACAAATTATGCAGTACAATAATGCAACAACAAATATAGAAATAGAGATTAGATAGTGAAAAACTTCTTTTGAAGTGGTATAATTTCAAACAAATTATGAAATTAGGAAAAGAAAAAAAAATTAATCCAACATTAGAAGAGTGATGAGAGCAGATGCTAATCATAATGAAAGATTGAAAGAATGAGAGCAGATGTTGTGTGAAAATTGAAGGTAATGACATTGCTTTCTTATAAACAAACTCGCGTGTGAGCCAACTCATGCTTGCCCCGAGCATGAGCTGAGCCACCTCGGCTCCTTTGTGAGATGAGGGAAGCTCTTTCCAAGTCCTGTCTAGGGATTTTCGGAAGATCGGAGGTTCGGAAGGGCGGATTTAAAAATTTCTATTTCTCACAACCGTTTGCTTATATTTATATTATTTTTAAAATATAATATTCATAAAAAATAACATAAAGAATATGAGTCGACACAAAAGCCATGTTCTCCATTCTCACCTTAACTACCCAATGGGACGGGAAAGGGAAGGTTGGTTTGCCATCCCTAGAGGAGAATTATTGTAAATTATGCTGTTAAAATGCTTAAAGCAATTATCTCTAATACAAACTTTTCTCTTTCATAATAACTTAATATGTTGTGTTTTTTCTTAATATGTTATGGTAGGAAAAAAAAAGTTAAAAAAGGGAGACCAATTAAAAAAAATAAAATTAATGTTTGAGAGATTCATATTTTATCCAATTTCTTCAAGTGTATTTGACCTGACAAGGTTATTATACATGTGTCGATTTAGTAAACCAAATCCATATAAGCCTAGGTTTCAAGGTTATGCCTGTGAGGTCAATCCTCGTACATTGGCAACTAGAAAAAGCCAACTTGTGCCATTAGAAAGTCGTGTTTAAGAAGTTAAAAGTCAGGCTAAGCACACAATGAAGAACCTTAAGTAGCCAAACCACCCAAGATAAGGTTGAGTTAATAGAATGTCGTGCTTATGACAAGAGAAAGAAGACCAACATAGCTTAGAAGGTGTCGTACGACACATGTTTGGCACTCCAATAGGTTGTAGGGTGTACAAATTATCAAAAAAGTGATTTTAACACAAGACTATCAAGTACTCCAACTAACCCTATTTCTTATAAACCTCTAATGCCCATTCCCTTAACGTGGGAGACTTCTCTCAACATTTACTACGTTAGATACTATCCTAAAATAGTAAATTGACATAATGTGGGAGTTGGATTGTCCACCTCATGTTGTGGTGGTTGAGCAAACTAATTGACCTCTTCTTTATAAAGTTTCGAGCATCAACTATATAGAATGTTGGCAAGAGGTTACTCCATCCATTTCGCATGTTAACAAGTCACCATCTCACATAAAAAGTCTTTCAATTTCATTGAATGTTACATAACCTAACCCATGAACAAGTGATGTAGTTGGTTTAAAAAAAAGTGGTTTTCTTTATTAAGGCCATGTTTGATTCCCCTTTTTGGGGTTAAATGTATTATGTAATAGTGATTTTTTGAAGAATATATAATCAAAATGTAAGGAGATTTTTTAAAAATACTGTATAATTATTTTATGGAAAAATGTGTTTTGAAAAATGTATTCTTGAAAAAATAAGGCTCAAACGGGGACTAAATATGGGAATAAATGTTATTTTTTCTTTATACAAGTTTCTTGTTATTTTGATTTATTTGAAAATATTTATCCAATGCCTAATTGGGAGGTTGGTATAACTAATTAGCTACTCAAAACTTATTTTATATATAGGACTATAACTAAACAAAAAAAAAAAGAATATTTAGAACTTCAATGAAATAACTCCAAAATGCTCCATGCAATGCTAGAGCTGGCTAGGTTGATCTTATTCTTGCCATGTTCTTTATTGGGCATTGTGTAGGTGGGGCATTGACTGGGGGTTAGATTCTCTAAAATGCCCTTACACATGCCCACATGGCTAGATATACTACAAGTGACACTGAGTCTTGATCCTCAATTAATGGGATTTATTGCAACCTAGTCCTCATCTTTTATTGTATCGTTTCAACTGAGTTAATATCACTAGTGATACTATGCTTCAATTTGGATCATTTGAATAATTTTACTTTAATTTTGCTATTTGCGTTGTTCTTTCCAATTCCACGACATTGATTAATGTCAAACGCTTATGTGGATATGAACCACTAATGACCTTCCATTGCGTTAGCTAAAACACGACATGTAGTCACCAAGTTGATACAAATTGAAATATCACGACTTCGAGAGAAATTAACCCCTATAATTATTAGATGATTAAAAAAATACTTTAAACAAGAAAAAAAATCTTATTTTCAATTATTTGGAGCTTCTCATTTGGGCAAATGTATTTCTTTCTCTTCTAACTAACATCCATCGCACCAATCTCAGAGTGTGTTAAACCTATTTATTTTAATTAGCATGAAATTTTAGTTAGGATGAACATTGGGTGGTTCAATGTGAATTCTTTAAGAATTGGACTACATCGATTCCACTGAAAATTATGGCGTAGCCACTTATGGTCCAGTGAGGTCCATTGCTGTTTTAATTTTGTCATGTAATTTGATATTTATTCAATTTTTTTACGGTAGACCATCTATCTCTTGTGACACAATACCTAAATCGAGTTTAAAAACATTGTTTCTTATTGCGTTTGGTACCTATTGTATCGATTCTTAAACAATGGCCGTCTAGAGAGTTATATCTCGTTTGCGAATAAAATTCATTATCTGAAGAAAAATAATAATTAATCCACTATATTTTGGAGAGAGATTGTTTTTTCCCTTTTGGAAATTGTTTACATTTTCTATATAGGGGTTGATATTTTCTACTATAAAAAAGATGAGAATTTTATTGTTTTATATAACATGAAAATATAACTTAGATAGAATACTACATACATTTCATACTATATTTTAATACTTTGGCAACTCGATATATGATTGTTCTTTATCTCTCTGTGATCGTGCTCATAGAAAGAAAACAAATTGTCATTATATGGATTTTATTTTAGAATTGTGTAGTGCCGAAAGTTTCCGCAAAAAAAGGGAGACAATACTACTTTAGGACAGCATTATTGACATGACTCCCTAATACTTGTTTTCTAAATCTCTTCTCATATTAATGTTATATTGAGTTATATGTTTATTGTTGAATTATATTATTTAATCTACTTATGTTTTATGTTTATATTATTCTTGAATTATATTTATATTATTATATTATGATAATTGATTAATAATCTACACACAAATCACCCGTTTTTTTCCAAAAATCTAAAGTTGTATTGGATGATTTGCTTGTAGATTAAATATGGTGTGATTATCAAATTTGAAAGGCATTTTCTTGATTTGATGTATGTGATCGCATTATATGTTTGCTAAAATTATTAGACTTATTATTAGAATAATAATGAATATTACATGTTCTCAAATGGTTTATGAATTCCATTCATTTGACCATTCTTCATGTATTGGCACAAACCCAATAAAATGCAATGGCTGAGAGGGAAATCAATAATTGTTAAGGTAGTTGCAATAAAGTCCATAAATTGAAGACTAATGATATAATTTTTCTCTTTGGGTGACTCAACTATATAATGTAATATTTGTCAGATTTAGTGAAAGAGACGTGCAATAAAAAAATTTCAATTGTTATGTTTAGTCATATTCAATCCAATATTTAAATATATTTCTCTGAGAGATAAAGCAATTCATATCCTGTCGAAAAACACAAAAAAAAAAATGTTCTTTACTTGGCATCACACATTTATCCCAAATTGAGAGAGAGACTTTGAAGCATTTGGTACACAACTTGAGGATTTGACATCCCGTGGTAGCTTAGTCGAATGATCTCAAAGAAGTTAATACGATTGTTATCTTCTCGTCATCTCGTATGACCTTCTATTGATCCTAAACAAGGTCCAACCCATTTCGTGAACGATATATAATCATAAAATTATTGTTAGCCCATGTTTGCTGAAAATTAAATCTATATTTTAATTAAGTCAAAATCAACAATTAATTTTAATCATATATTTCATAAAATCTATAACTTTTTAACCACAAATTTCATCAAATTTTATCAAAATCTGCTAAAAATATGATTTTAATATCTGCCGAACGGGATTAATAATTCAGTGCCCTCGTTTGAGTCTCATTTTAAAAAACTCATTTTCAATTACTCGTTCTTTCAAAAAAATAAGTTTGTACATAAATTCAAATATTTTTCCTATATTTTTAAACATCATTTTTAACTACACATTTTTAGAATCTACAATTTATGTTTACTTTTAATTATATTTTTTATGATATACTGTTTACAAACACTTAAAGATTAATCAAACAAGCACCAACCTAGTGACACAATGGCGTTTTTATTAGCAAAATGGGATATTCTGGACAGGTTATCCACCACAATTAACAAGTACAATTACTAATAAACAAAGAATAAAATATTTTTATAATGAGAACATGCCTGAAAGTGCTCAATTGTGAAATACCAAGCCCAAGGGTATTTTTGTCGCATTGGAAAAGCTGAATATTCTCTACTCTATATTTTTTTAATAATTTTTAAGAATAGTTATATTAACACCACATTTTAAACAGTTCTCACATTTTAATTGTAGTTAATATCCTTAAATTTTACTCATTGTAATACTTATGTTCTTGATTTTTGTCGAATTATTCTCTTCAACTTTTCATTAGTTAACGCATCTCGTCCTTAAAGACGATTTTTATTACAATGTGTGCCTACTTTGAAATGAGAAAAAAAAATATTTTATTACAATTTTGTACTTCTTGTTTTTTTTTTAAAATGTGATGAAAAAATAAGTTTTTGTACCCGTCCCGGTTCTTTGGACTAAAATCATATTTATAACAAGATTTGCTAATTAATGAAAAATTGAAGAAAAAAATGCTTCAAAAATAATTACATAAGTGTCACGATAGCACATATTGAGGATCTCAAGTGTAACTAAAATATGATGCAAATAATAAAAATTTTGATTTGAATATAACTAGTTAATTTTTAATCCTTAATTAAACATTTGCGAAGGGAATTAAAATTTTGTTTACTGCATTGAACGTTCAGTTTTTTGTCATATTTTTAAACTTTCATTAATTAGCACCGATTTATGTCCAAATACTCTATTAGTGTGGTTTGAAATTATAGAAATATGTTTTGTTGAGCTTCTGTATTTGTTTTTTTGCTTATTTAAAGATATGAAGGTCAAATAAGTTTTTTAGCACCAACCTAATTGATTTATTTGGACGAAAACAGTCATTAGGGATGGAATATGCTAATTAATGAAAAGTTGAGGATAAAGATGCAACGAAAAAATTAAAAATATACGTGCGATAATAAGTAAATATTAAGAACTTTTCAAAGAATTGAATTTGGTGCATTTGGTGCAACTAACAAATACATTATTGTCAATATAACTACCTATATATTATCTTTCACGTCAAGTTGTGCTCAAATAAAATTCCAGTTCTATCCCCGATATCCATTTTATGTATTAAAATGCCATTTTCTTGGTTGTGGGTAGGTAGTGCACTCAGTGAAACAATAATACAAAAGAGAGAAGTAAGAACAAAAAGATATCAATGTTGCTTCGTGTACAGAAGCAGAAGCCACAGAAGGCCAACAGAACACACATAAGGTGGGACCCACATGTTTTTAAAAAAAAATACAAGGTGGGGCCCCCGCATTTTGAGTATTCCGGTGGCTTTCTAGCAAAACCATTTATGTACAAATGATTTTATTGAAAATATATATACCCATATGTTGACTCAATTTGATTATGCCATTGTCTAGTCCTGATTAAAATCTGATTTCAGCCCCTGTTTTGTAAAGAATAAAAATCTAACTTTTAGTAGAATTTAATAAAAAATGGTAAAATATGTGGTTGAAAAATTGTTGATCCCATAAAATATATAATTAAAATTAGTTTTTGACTATAATTTAAATTAAAATCTAAATTTTAATTTCTATCAAACATGAGCGTAATCTCAAGTAAAAGTTAATAATTAATCTTAAATCACACATTTTCTAAGATCCACAATTTTTAGACTATACATTTCATCAACTTTTTAAAAAATCTACTAAAAATCTGATTTTAATTTACATCTGAGATAAGTATGCCTCTTTAAGGGTTATTTCACTGGTTTAACTAATTAATTTTACCTAAGTTTATATTGATCGCTCTACTCTAATTTTGTTTCAACTGGTGCACATAAATGTTATTGAAGTGCCAATTGAACACTTTAGATTGTGGTGGTGATTGCATTGGTTTCTGTACACGTAGCGGCACCTACGTGTCAAGTTATGAGTGGATGATACTGGGCTAAACACTGTATGCAAATTTGCATGATTTGATGATTTCTGTTGAAATTTTGACCATAGAGAATAAAGAAATAAATAAAGGAAGAAAACGCCCATAGAAATTGGTTAAGATTTTCATTTTGTGTAGTGATCAAACTAGTAATAATTTATTTAAATTAAATCTCTTATTGACCTCAAATATTTATATTTGTGAGTTAGTCTATTTTCCTGGCCCTTCCCCTTTGCTAAACAGTCTAATTGAAGTCGAGTCAAGATTGAACCATTAGTTAAAGAAATTAGAGAAATAAATAATTTATTTTTGAAGAAACTAAAGGTGGCTTTGATTGTCATTTCCTTGTACTGAAAAACAGGAGTTTTATATTTGCGAGAGGTATTCATTTTTCTAGGCCCAAAAGATAAAGGGGACCATATTAGTACATTTGCTTGGGCCCATAAGTTCTTGAAACACGAGAATCCCTAATTGGGCTGTAGGGCCCCTTGATGGGCTAAAAAAGCCCTATGCTACTACATAATTTAAAGGGCAACTTATGAAAATACTCTTAAAATTAGAGATGATTTGAAAAATCGTATAAAAAGTGTTTTGAAGTAAAAAAAATACTATATAAAATTAAGTAAAACTTTTTAGTTAAAAAGTTACATAAAAAATAAACATTATTTTTAATTAAAAGTGATGTATGTCACTTTTTAATCACTTTTAATTAAAAAGTGATGTACAATATCATTTTCTCTATTATGATGAAAGCTTAATTCGCATTTAAGACATTACAAAAAAATTAACATTTGAAAGAAATTCTCTTAGTAAAAAAATGTATTGTTATATTAAAAATTGATTGTGTGACATTTAATTAAAAAGTGGCACAACATGCTATGCCACTTTTTAATTAATTAAACTTAGCCAAAAATGTATTTGTCTTTGAATTAAGGTGATGAAATTTGAAAGTGCAATATTATGCCACTTTTTGTTTTTTATTATTTTAAAGAAAATAGTATACTAGCTATCTCATTTGAATTCTTTTTGGATCAATATAATTTCAGAGCCATTAAATTTCAAATGAGCGATTCAATTCAACTAAGCCTTAAACGAGCACATAATTTCAAGATTAGTTTGCTTAAAATAAGATGAAAATATTAACGAATATATAAGGGTTTAAACTACTATTTTTAATAAATACTGACATTTTAACATGGAACTCCAACTCTTAATATGATACGAATGTTCATTAAGCTCCAACGAGCACATGGACTCCAAGATTACTGCTTTCAAACAAGTCATAGTCATGCGAGGTCATTTGATAAATTTCACATCGAATAAATATAAATATAAAAATATAAACATACATAACGGTTTGGAGTATTCATTTGAATAAAATTGATATTTTAAGATGAAACTCCAAGACTTAAATTAAAAAATACAAAATTGAAAAAAATAAAAAATAAAAAATGAATGACATTCTATGGTCGCCAGCAAGTAACAACAATTTAAACATTATTCTTAATATTTTAATATTAGATACATAAATCTTTAATTTCTAGCCTAAACTTATAATTTAATAGGCTTTAATTTATGATTAATGAGATTCTCAACTCATTATTGTGATTCTTTTGACTAAGGTTGAAATTCTGAGACCACTAGTTAAGAATTTAGCAGAGAGTTGAGAGACATTCCTTCTCAAGAATCTTGATTGTGGTCTAATTTTTTTCATAAGTTTCGCGATCTGGCTCAAGAGTCTAAAGTCCTCTTTGACCCCCTTTCTGGGATGATAGATTGTGTAATGGTTATTTTTTTTTTTTTTTTATGATTAAAAAGTAGAAAGAAATTTTAGATTTATGTATAAAATTATTTTATTGGGAGAATATGAGGTTGAAAATGAGTTTTTTAAAAAATAATAATAAGGTTCAAGCGACAAGCAAAGCGTAACTTTTGTCAAGAATTTTATTTGACATAAAATAATGATATTACGTTCTATTATGGGATAGGAAAAACCAAAATAGAAACCACAAAAGAGAGTAAGCATTGATTATTCTTTTACACACCAGGTTCAATTGAGTCAAATTATAGGGTCCTGACCAACATTTCGCTTCCGCATCATACCCAATTGTTTTTCTCGACAGATTTTTCCATTAGTGGAAGCAATTGAAAGATAAACAAAACTTGACAAGTCTATCAAATTTTCTGGCATGACGTCTTACCTATACCATTATTGTGTCCTACCGTTATAGATCCCAATGGGAGATGGATCGGTCCCATAGTCACACTCGCCACCTACAACAATGTTGGAGTCTCCTACATGTGCCATGGTTAGAGGTCCGTTTATCGCCTGAATTGGGGGTACAAGTGACTTGATAAATGTAGTTTTTACGCTTATTTAAAGCCTTCAAATTTTACAATTTTGCACCAAATAGTTTTTGGTAGGTCTAATTTGTGTCAATTTTCTTTGTTTGTACGATGAACTAAAGGAAGGTCATAATGATGACAAGCGAAGCGAAATTGATTAGTGGAAGCAATTGAAAGATAAATAAAACTTGACAACTCTATCAAATTTTCTGGCATGACGTCTTACCTATACCATGATTGTGTCCTACCGTTATAGATCCCAATGGGAGATGGATCGGTCCCATAGTCACATTCGCCACCTACAACAATGTTGGAGTCTCCTACATGTGCCATGGTTAGGTCCGTCCATTGCCTGAATGGGGGTACAAATAACTTGATAAGTGTAGTTTTTACACTTATTTAAAACCTTCAAATTTTACAATTTTGCACCAAATAGTTTTTGGTAGGTCTAATTTGTGTCAATTTTCTTTGTTTGTACGATGAACTAAAGGAAGGTCATAATGATGACAAGCGAAGCGAAATTGGAAAGATATAGGGAGCAATTGAATCAATTGGGAGTTGAAGACAAGTCAATGGCTAAATTAAATGATTGGAAAAACTTTCGGGAGCTGTGCTACAAAATCTCAATGAAGAAAGGGAAGGAGATCTCCCCACTTTCGGGGAGGCTGCGCACCATCATTTGTGTTGGGCTAAATTCACTACCGCTAACGGGAGCCCTCTCCACTTTTTGAGAGGTCTCCCGCCTTCAATTTGGACTTCACTTGTTTGAAAATAAATGAGCTTCTTGGTAAATTTTGGCACAGGAATTTTTGTGGAATTACACAATTTTGGAGGCATTCTTAGATTTAATTTGAGAGGAAAATACAAAGTAAGGAGCTAGGGATTGGATAATTTATTGAAGGAGGTCTTAAGTTCTAACCAGGTTCTAACGTTTTCAATTCTATCTTTTTCTTCATAAACCGATAATATATTCCAATTTTACTTTCAAGCTCAAAATTCTGTTGGATTGAACCAATAAAAACAAGTAGACACACGAAGATTCTCCATAATTTTGAGTTTCTTAACCTTCAAGTTTCCACTGCGTAATTCAAATCCACTAGTTATCTAAATCTCCAAATTTAATGTTCAATGCTTACTCAAGCTTGGAGTGCGTCTTCTGTTTTATGTACATTATTTTATCCCTATTGTTTATTCACATCAATTTTCTGATTTGGTGTTTGGTTCGTGACTTTCATTGGTGGTCTTCAATTTTCTGTTTTGGTTCGTTGCTTTGTTCTTCGATCCCTCAAATGAAGTCATCAGATTTCCAACACTTAAAGATCCATACCATTACACAATAGCTTTCAATTCTAAATAACAATTAGAAGTGGCAGTGTCCTCAACTATA
>CAIGRN010040670.1:0-21446 GCA_903798345.1 Fraxinus anomala
AAATATTTATTTATCGATAAATTAATAAATTTAACTAAATTTTCTCGATCTTAACATTATTATTTTATATATTTTTTATTGTAGTAAATAATTATCTGTTAAATGAAATAATGAAATAATATTGTGTTATCCACCTTCATCTATCATAATGTTTTTAACTAATACTATTTATTATAATTTTATATTAAACTATTTATCCGATCTAATTTTGGGTGTCAAATGTAGCCTTAAGTATATTTATCAAATAAAAACGGAAAAAGCAAGAAGTATAAATATTCATGATGATTATTTTTTGGTTAAGCTTTTAGCTTCTCTATAAACCTATGTTTGAGCTCCATTTTCTTCAAAACTTAAGGGGGCCGTTCTCTTTGTGTTTCAGTTTTGTGTTTTGAGTTTTGAATTCATTTTGAGTTTTGTGTTTTGGGGGTGTATTTTAAAATTGTTAAAAATGTGTTCTTTTTTACATTTTCAAAAATTGTTTTCGAAAATAAAAAAAGGAAAACGTGTTCTCTCTCTCTTTCTCTATGTCCATTGTTTCCTTTGTTTTCAAGTTTGTTTCCCTTGTTTTCAAGTTTTTCGTGGAATTGGCTTGAAAACGTCCAAAACGATGATTTTATCGTTTTGTGTACAAATTTTTTTTCATTTTCCAAAACTCGTTTTCAAAAANCCTTGTTTCCCTTGTTTTCAAGTTTTTCGTGGGATTGGCTTGAAAACGTCCAAAAGGCTGATTTTATCGTTTTGTGTACAAATTTTTTTTCATTTTCCAAAACTCGTTTTCAAAAATAGGAAAAAGAATGCGTTTTCACTGTTTTGAAAAATCGAAAACAGAAAACGATCCAAACGGCCAAAGAGAACGGCCTCTAATTTTTTTAAAAAAATATTGATTTTCAACCACACATTATTTTATAAAATAATTTTACAAATAAACTCAAAATATTTTTTATTTTTAAATCACATATTATTTTTTTTTTAAAAATCGTTATTCTAAAATCTATTTTTCCTTAAAAAAAAATGGAACTCAAATAGATAGAGCATAATAACAATTCTTTAATAATATAGAAATGGGTCACAATCGCAAATGTCTACCTACGAGGCTACGACTTTGTCCTTATACCTCGTGGCCCATCAGTCACACTCCCATAATTCTCCCTCGAGCAAATTAGGGAATATTCTCTTTGTATTTCAGTTTTGTATTTTGAATTTTAAATTCATTTTTGGTTTTGTGTGTTGAGTATTTATTTTAAAATTGTTGAAAATGTGTTTTTTTTACATTTAAAAAAATTATTTTGAAAACATCCAAAACAACAAATTTTGTGTTTGGGGTTATCTTTATAAATTTTTAACTTATTTTTAAAAAAACGTTTTCATAAATGAGAAAGATAATAGATTTTTACTATTTTAAAAAATCGAAAACGACTTGAAAATGATAAAGATAACATACCTTAAGAATTCAAGACCAAACAAAACAAGAGTCTTCATTCTCCCGAATCTTCGTTGCAATACTTTCTCGAGTTGTCAATTCATGGCCAGATAAAGAATGACATGTATCTCATTCGCAAGTGGACAAAATCGACCCAGGATATCACATTAGTGATTGTGCTATTGTTTCAGCCTACAACCCACATAGTAAAGATAAATCACCAGCAATCACATGTTTTGTCCTTGAAAAAATAAAAAATAAAAAAATACCATAGTCAAAATTTTCTTCACGTGTATACGAGCAACATGAGCTGTACAATTACAATGTTAATTATGTCTTCCCCAGAATCGATATGCTAAATGTACCCATGGGTACACGTAGGGTGAATGAAACCACAAGGAAACTTGCATTTTAGAGGCACGAGGAGGTAGTCCTCAGTGAAGTGCATTATGAATGGGAAGTGACGTCCAATCCGTCGAACACAAGTCCTCATTTGACAATCATTAATACGACTCTTTTTTTTTTTCTTCAATTTAACCGCGTATCCTCGTAATAAAATATTTTACATATAAATTCTAACTTTTTTCCTACTTTTTAATCACATATTTTCAAAAAATTACTATTTCAAAACTCATTTTAATAGCTGTCAAACATGGACAATTTTATCGTGTCGAATTATTATATCTTTGCAACTATTTTATGCTAATAACTATATATGTAAATGACAAAAACATTTGGAATCACATTGGGTTGTGCAGGAATGCTACACGAGTTTTATTATGGTAACATTTGTTATGACCAAATGACCACTGCATAGACTATGTCAACCCTTGTGTTAGCATAGCAAAACTCATGCTACACTGCCACAACATTAACTTTACGGTACCGTCCTCTCGAATCTTGCTGAATACCCTTATCAAATTCACCAATGTGTTTGACCCAAAAAACAACTCACCAAAAGATAAATATAAGATAGAAAAATATTTCCATATGCACGTGCGGATGTGCTTTCGCCTAAGTATAATGCACTTTCATATAGAGTGATTGCATGTACAACAAATCGAGATAAACATAATCTTCCACATGGATCGGAAGAAACGGGTTATATTGAAGGTCATGCTGGGGGATTTTATTTTTTTTTTCTTCGAATCCATGTCGAAGAGAACTCGAAATGGAATTCAATATTTCAACTTACGATGTTAGAATTCGAAAGTGATGATCACGACAAATTTTGAGTTTTCGATGAAATATCAAAATTTTCAAAAACTTTGCATGACGAACCAAACTGGAAATTAAGCCCGTTTGAGCTCCTTTTTGTGAAACGTGAGTTTTGTAATATTAATTTTTTGAGAATGTGTGGTAAAAAACTATGAACAAATTTTAAGTTCTCGTGCAAAATTATTTGGGTTATAATGGTTGTACAGGGCAAAGCCCCCCACCTACAAGTGGTGCAAGTACATGGTCTATGTGGTCCTGTAGATGTTGCATGGATGAAATTAGGGTAATTAGCACATTACGTTCTCACCTTTCATTGTTATTGTGGAAAACGTTCATGTCCTTCATTTCTTAGCATTGTCACCCTTATTTCCACATTTCATTGAGCAAATGGTCATTTTCACCTATTTTTTCAATTAAAAATTATGAAATGACGAATATATCATGCTCTTTAAATAAAAGAAAAATAATAATTACAATCACAATCCCAATTTTTTTAAAAAAGCCCATTAAGTCACAAATAAATTATTAAAAGAGTTATTAGCACATAATATCCCTACATCTCCCTATTATTGCAAAAACGTCCATACATTTTATTTTTTTGACATTTTCACCCTTAATTACACATTTAATTCCACAAACTATCATTTCTATCCATTTTCATCCAATTTCTCAATAAAAAGCTACGAAATGACGAATATACACCCCTATTTAAATAAACAAAATATTTTTATAGATCTACACAAATCTTTAAAGCATTATATCTCTTGGCCAATTGTATTTTTCAGCATTCAAATCTCAAATTGAGATACAAATCTTTGAGTATATAATGTTTTTTGATGTGTAATTTTTCCTCAAAGATTACTATTTATAGAACTCAATTTAGGTCTAAAATAGAGTACCAAGATGATAGGAAACCATAATTTTAGTCAAATTACATTATCCCAAATTGCTAAAAATTATACTTTCATTTGTGCGATTTGGTACCCTGATTCCTCTTTCTTGTTCGGATTGAGTCGTAGATATTGCAATTGAGGTCCTTGAACTTTCAAATGTGACTCCTTGGTTCTCAACTTCCCGAATATGTCCAAAATTAATCCTTCTTATTAATTATTGTTCATTTTCATCCGTTCTCACCGAATACCGAAATTTTCCCTAAAAATTGAAGTATGTTAAATCAACAAAAAATATTATGAAAAGAAGATACATTATGAGATCAATAAGCAAATATAATTTACTCACTGCAAATTTACCCATCTTGTACCGTGACAAGGAGATAAAAGGGGAATTAATTTTGGTGCTTTTTGATATTACAGAAACTAATCTTATTTATGTATAACATATTTACCTAATTAAAAAGAAAAAGAAAATACAGTGACCACAATTCAATGCGAATGGGTGCAACCAAAAATGAAAATAATACAAGCTGAAAAAAGTGAATGTTGCTGAAGAAGCGCATTTTCAGATTGCGCGAGCTTTTACAATGTCAAGGCTCATTTCACTTGGATCTGTTGCCTGCAGTTCGACTTGAATTCCATCAAGTTCTCGCTTAAATCTGTCCTTAGAACTTGCATACACCATCTTCATTCTCACCTTTGAGCTATCTGGTGACCTAAAACGATGACAAATATAAATTTGTATTCGTCTAAGATGTGAACAAAACCCTATGAGCCCTTAAAGATTTGTTCTTAAGCTTCACATTGGTCGAACAAGAAAAATTTCATAAAAATAAAAATAAAAACCTCACCCATCTTCTATCTCGATTCCAGTTTCGAGTACAACATAAATTATGTAACTAGTACGCCTTTAGTAGCTTATCAAAGGAAATGATTTATTGACAATTTGAGTATCTTACCAGGCAATAAAGAAAATCTTGCTTTTCTGAACATTTTCGTCAGTGGTGAAGTCAAAATCATAGACAGCATAACGACACTCATTATCCGGCAGAGCAGCGGTAAAATCGTCGTAAGTGTTGCCAGGGTTGCCAAGTTTATCCACCACCACCTGCTGACCCTCAATCTTGAAGACAATGTAACGATGGTTTCTCTTTGTTTTTAATTCCAAAAATTTCAGCTTGCACTCATCTTGCACTGCCATTCCAGATGAAGCATTCGCCTGCCCCAAAAAAGCATTAATAACAAGCATAGAACGAAAATAATGCAAAGAAATCAGGCCATGTTTGATCTTTACTATTTTTCATGGAATTTGAAAATTATTTTCCAAGTTCCAATTTTCCTCTTGTTTGATAGTTAAATTTTTCTTGGCAAAACATTTTCCCCCCAACCCCCCACGTGACCCATTTTTCCAAGTTTTCATTGAATTGGTTTTCCCACCATTTTGGTGGAAAAATTATACCAATCAAACACAATTAATTAACAAACAAGTTCTAGACAATTATTTTTCCTGAAATTCGTTCTCTTTCTACCCATTTTCCATTCTTGCAATCAAACGAATCCTTATAATCATCTCTGATTCATGTAACTAATTATAATATGATTTATTTAGATCGATTATATACATTATTATTCATACAAATTTCTATCATCTCTAATAATAATAATAATAATTTGCATGAGATTAATAAATACCACAATTTATAATTGTCAAAAACTATTATTTACACGTTACAAAACAAAGTCTTGAATTCTTTTAAATGAATTCAAATATGAATGAATATACAAGTTTCAGCACGTATGTAATTCCACAAAACAATTCAATTGCATGGAATTAATAAATACCCAACAATTTATCATTGTCAGGAATAATTATGTTCATATGGAAACAAAATCTTGAATTTTTCTATATGAATTCAAATAATAATCATTCACACACATTATAAAAAATTCGTTTATTTCGGATTAAAATCAGATTTTAATCTAAGTCAAAGTCAAACAATCAATATTAACCACATCTTTTATGGATCCCACAACTTTTCAACCACGCATTAAAAAAAAAAAACTGACATTCCAAAACTTATTCACATATTAATCATTCATAAAAAAAACCATATCAATATGAAATTAATAAATACCCCACAATAAATAATTATCAAAAAAATCATTTACATATTATAAATCAACTCTTGAATTCTTCTAGATGTATTGAAATATGAATCATTCATAGAAGGGTGGCGTGGGGTGGAATACCATTGTGTCTTCCAAATAGGGATAGAAAAAGCTGCAAAATGATGAGAAATGAGAAGGTTAGATCGCATGGGATTCTTGAAATAAAGAAAACAAATGACAAGTTGGGGTGTTTGTAAAAGGAGAAAAAATATCGGGGATTTAGAGATATTCGAGGGAGAAAATAAGGGTTAGGAATTGTCTTAGCTCTTTTTAGGTCGATAACATCCCTCCCATAACCAACTCTTTTTTCTTTTCTTCTACAATTATATTCACCCTATTTATTTAATTTAATTTCTTTTTTATTTTAATTAGGAATTTTATTGAGTCTGTTTTGCAAACCGTTTTGATTAGGGGATTGAATAAGAGAAGATTATGAAAGATAGGATTAAGGGAAACGTTTAGTTTTATGTTGTATCAGTGTTCTAAAAAGCGTAAAGTACGATTAAGCGTAGAGACGAAACTTCAAACTTTAAGAGCTTAAGAAAGCCAATTACGAGGCTTAGGCGTTAAAAAATGTTTTCTTATTTTTAATATTATTTTAAAATTTTAATCATTTTAAAAATCATTTAATAATTAAAATAATACATATCAAACATCTAAACAAAATACTATATTTACTTAATAATTCTTATCATTAGTCAATTATACAATTTTTAAATTTTCAAATACAAAAATTGGGAAATTTTCCATAGTTTCAATTTTCGACTGGATAAGTTATACTTAATAGATTTATAGGAATTTCATACATGCTTTTGAAGTTTACTACAAAATAACGAATCTCAAAATCATAAAATTATATAACGTAGATAACATCATAACTTAAATCTTATTTAACTATTGAGATTAAAAGTTTTTTTAAAATATAAAATATTAATAACCTAAAGTCAAATAAAAGATTTTTTTTAAAAAGGAAAAAAAATTAAAAAAAACTAATAAAGCAAACCTAAGAAAAACAAAAGGGGTGAACGAAAAAAATCACCCATTTAGAAATTAAAAAAAAAAAAAGCTTCTAGACGCGAAACGAGGCGTTTTGCCTGAGTTTCAAGCCTAGGAGGTGCCTAGGAGCCGCTTAGACGAATTTTTTAAAACACTGAATTGTATTTTAAGACGGTGTTGTCAAGAGATATATTAAGAGTTTGAGCTACTTGTTAAGCATTTGATGGATCCTCAAGTCTTGATACGTACAATAAAAATAAAAAGATTATGGCAATATTTACGGTTAACAAATAATTCGATCTAAACCCACCGAATAAATATAATTTGGATATTATCAATATACCAAACGCTATATAAAATAAAAATTAGCATACACGGGGTAATAAATACCATATGCACCCTAGATACATTAGACTTTTCAGTCAAATTTTCACTTGAACTTATTCTTAATATATTATCAACGAGGAATGAAAAACTAAAATATATGTAATATATAATTAGATTAAGATTAAGGTTGTGTTTGACACCCATTTTGAAGAAGAATTTGATTTGGAATAGTGATTGATGGAAGAATGTGTGTTTAAAAAGTAAGAAGAATTTTTGGGTTTATATGTAATATTATTTTATTGATAGAATGTATGGTTGAAATGAAGCAAGAGAAAAAAAATGAATGTCAAACAAGGGCTTAAGAATGGAGAAAAAAATATAGTACGTGTCCTCCTGCATCGTTTTCCTTAGGTTGAAAAAGTTTCGTCTTCAAATCTCATATTGTATCTTCAACCGATCTCCCGGTACCTCACAGTTAACCTTTATCTTGCCGCGATCAATGCCCCCCTTTAGCCCCCATCAAATTTATATCACACACCTTCCAATAAAAAAAATAGTATAGATAAACCAAAAATTTTTCCTTCTTTTTTTAACTACACATTCTAAAAAAATCACAATCTCAAAAATTATAACATCAAATAAGAGGGGTCAAACGGGGACAATATATGTTTGATCTCTTTATATCAATAATGTTATAATGATATTTTTTTTACGACCGAATGGACTGTACTTTTACATCGACAATTATTTTGGGTATAAAACCAAACCCTACTTTTATAACCACAATCGGTCTCCACACTCTAATTGAGCACCCAAGAGTGAATAATCGTTTAGACTCCAAATTCTTTTTTCATAATCTGTGTAAAATACCATCTTCGCCAATGCAATAGATGTAATCATTTTGAAAATCGTATTCAAATTGTTTACCTGAGCCCAGCTCGCCAACAAATTCTGTCTCCATTCCTCTCCTTGTGTAAGTTATCTGTGCACTTGAAATGCACATGTTAAAGATATAAAGGCCAGGAGACTGCATTTTACCCACTTCGTCGCTTAAGTCAATGAAACAAATGATAAATATTTTTTGCACGAGAGTGACACGAATAGAGAAGAAAAGTGGAAGTCATAATTTATTTATAAGAGTAAGAATACAAATTTTCTTCAAATGTTATTAAGTGTGAGTATTTATAAACAAAATAAATAATTTGATTTTGTCCGAATGTTTGACATGTGATCTCACTACAGTGACTTACTAGTCAAACTCTACATGTCACCATGTCGCATCATAGATATCATAGGTTTAGTCCCTCAAGAATTGAAAGAATTCCAATTTAATTCTTAAATTCTCAAACTTCGAATTCAAGTCCTATATAAAAATTTAGGGTGTCACAATTTAAAATTCACAGTTTGTTGTTACAAAAAAATTTGAAAACTAAACTAAAAATGGTAATGAATGATTAATGACTGACAATCTTTTCAGTTTTTCACAGTGTAAGATAACTCGATAAGGTTTCGAATTCCTTGCTTTGTTCCCAAGATTTCATGATGGAAAAATCTGCTCTCATTTGATAACATTCCTCCATTTGCCTTAGTTTTCTGGCAAAATCAACTTTTTCTTTAAGCCTTATTCTTTTGGTTTCCATATGGGGTCACACCCCCTCCTTTTTCTTAGCCTAGATTGAAACGCACACCTGTTAGTGATGGCTTCATCCCAATATTAAATTGTAATTGCTTTAATAACAACAGACTCTTACTTTCGAAAAAATAGCATCGATCTCCAGAGTGAACTGTACAATAATGGATAGTGCTGAGAATTATTATATTTGAAATTGTATAGTGAGCATCTCTAATCGTGATGTGAAATACATTTAAATTGTGATTTAAACCTTTGAAGTAGTCGAAAACTTCTCAAATGCAGAGATGTAAAGAAAATGCAAATTTTATTTTTTGTCAGAAAATGTTAAAAAAGATGTATTGCATTCACAAGTCAAAAAGTGAATTTAGATTTTTTTTTTGGAGCAAAATTTGAATTTAGATAACCGGAGTGTAAATAAAAATGCAAAAATAATTTTAAAAATACCAATTTACACCACAATTGAATATGCTCTAAACATTGATAATATGATACATCAGTCAATTGATAGATAATAAATTTAATTCAAATTTTGAAACTCACCAATTAAATTGCATTGTCACGCGGTCGATGTTTAGTAGACCAATACCATGTAATAAATATATTATATTCAAATAATAAATTTATTCCTAATTCCATTTTCATTGCTATATCCTCTCTCCCACGTGGATTAATCAACACCTATTAAGCTCTCGTTAGGCCCCATTATCCCAATTTTTTTTTACACTTATTTTCTACCACATTTTCATAAAATAATATTACACATAAATTTTAAAAAAAAATCATTCTCTTCCAACTGTATATTCTCTAAAAAAAAAATTATTCCAAAAATTATAATTTTAAATGATGGAGACTAAATTTATGATTTGTTCAGTCTCATTTTTAAATATTTTTTTTTTCAAATTCATAATAAAAATTGTACATTTTTCGTATAAAATAATTATATACATGAATTCATATTTTTTTCATCATACAATTTTCAAAATATTATTTCCACAAAATTTATTCTATATAATTATTGATGCCCCTTGTTGGAGTCCGACCTCCCACTTTATTAATTAAAGAGTTCAGACCAATGTCTTCTTACTAACTTCGAGATCGGACATTTGAATGATGAGATCAGATTGAACACATGACGTCATAATTCACAGAGACATCATAATGTATGTTCTCTGCCACACCCCTGCACCTTGCCACCAACCGCTACCAGCACGAGTGTGGCAATTGTGACGTTAGCACCTAATTTTCAACCAATTACAAGTAAGTAATGATTATCCAGCTGCAAACCATCATTACTTGATGCCATAGTTGTAATGTAGGCCTCATGATGACCTACATGATTGACCTCAAAAGATGAATTAAGGAGTCGGAGCACTGATGGTGGCACACACTTTCGATAAAAAATGTAGTTGAAATGACTTTGGATGACCAACTGATGTGATCTTCCCACCTATAAATAGTGCCCTCAGGAGACAGTGCTTAGGAGCCTTGACAATAAGCACTCTCCCAACAATTTTCCTTTAATGCAATAACTTTGTACTTTTCATCTAATTCAAACAATCACTCTGCCAGATTTCTGTTAAATTGGTCTAAATTTACCATGTCTTTTTTAATCACCAACAACCCTATTTGATAAGGATTTAAATCTAGATTTTAATCGAGGTCAAAGTCAACAATAAATTTTAATCACATATTTCATGGAATCTACAACTTTTCAACTACACGTTTTATCAATTTTTATCAAAATTCCACCAAATATGGGCTATATCTCATTATAAATGAAATTTTTGTGATTTCTAATTTGTAAAGTAAATACATTTTCTTAACAAAACATCAACACATTTGGAGTTAAATGTTTCAATAATCACCCAACTTATACCATGATCACAGTTTGCTCACTAAACTTCAAAGTGTTGTATAGTTCTAATTGAACTTTTTCTGTTTGCACTCCATCAATCGCCCTAAAAAATTTGTTATCTAATTCGCTGATGTGACTAATGAAAATCCCATATGGTAAGTTATGGCCATTTAAAAAATTACAACTTAGCCAATCCAATATTTCTTTACTCATTCAACTTATACTCGATCACAGTTTACTCATCAAACTTCAAAATGCTTCCTAATAGTCATTCATCTTTGAGACATTGCACTCCATCTACCATCCGTTGGATTTCGTTTCTTTCGTTGTTAACGTATTGCACAAAAATCTCACGTGGCAAGTACGATCATTAAAAATTTACAACTCAGTCAAACCATCAACTCACTGAAATTACCATATGTGAAATGTGATTTTCACGGCCCTATAAACTTCTTTAAGCCTCAATAACAAGTCCCCAATATCAACCCTAAAAAACCTACCTCACAATTCACTCATCTCACTCACGTATAACTAAATTGTTACTGAGACAAAGTCGACTGTTGAGAAGGATGCATGCGAGAAGTTACTACTTATAAATTCCTATCCCCCAATTGTATCATCTGCTTGACATCTATGTTCCTCCAATCGTTCATTAAATAGTTGGACATGCATCAAATAAATAGAAGACTGGCATCCTTCTCAATAATCGACTGTCTCAATACACAATTTAGCTACACGTGGGTAAAATTAGTGAATTGGGAGCTACGATTTTTTAGGGCAAAAATTAGGAGCACTTTATGGGTGCTTGAAGAAGTTTATTGGTTGTGGAAATCACATTTTACATGTGGTGATTTTGGTGACTTGATTGTACGATTGAGTTATAATTTTTTTTAACGATCGTAACTTGTCACATGAGATTTTCGTACGATACATTAGTAATGAAGATGAAGAAATCTGACTGATGGTAGTTGAAGTGCAACATATTAAAAATGAGGGACCTTGAGAAGCATTTTGAAATTTGTTGAGTAAATCGAGACCAAATATAAGTTGGATAAGCAGTGAAACATTAGTTTAATTGAGCTGTAATTTTTTTAACGATCGTAACTTGTCATGTGAGATTTTCGTTACTCACGTCAACGAATACGGTAATGAATTTTTTAGGGCGATGGATGGAGTGGAAACAGAAAAAATCTTGTAAACACTGTAAAGCACTTAACATTTAGTAAGTAAAATGTGACCATGGTATAAATTGACCGATTATTGAAACATTTAACTCATATTTGTGTGAAGAATTTTAAAAAGGGTGGTTATCTTGCCACCATAATTTTTATTTAATGCACCACTTTTAATTGTAGTTAACCTCCTCAATATTTTCTCATGTATCAATTATTTTCTTAACTTTTTTCCGTTGGATTTTTATCTTCAACCTTCCATTAATTAGTACGTCACGTCCTTGACGATGATTTGTATTAAAATATTTTGTTTTTATACTTTAAAATGAAGGAAAAATATTTTTTTCACACTTTTTATTTATTTATTTTTATAAGTATGATGGAAAAATAAGTTCTTTACGCTATTTTAATTATGGATGACAACGAGAGATGTATGAGGTGGGTCGGCCATTCCAGTCCCCCATTATGTTGGGTATTTGTTTTATCTTGTCTCGTCTTCATACCCCGCTAAAGCATGATTGGATGGGATCAGGTCGGGACGGGGTTGGTTCCCTGTCCTATTTATCGTCTCGTTTATTATTTATTTATTTTATATCTTTAGTAGGTGAATATTAATTTTCTTTTTTTTTAAAAAAAAAAAAATAAGAACAAATCATGTTTCTTTAAAAATAATAAATATTTTCTTTTTGTTTGATAAAAACTTTAAATTTGAAATTAATTTGAAATGAGGTGGGTAACGGGATGGAGACCATCTTTCCTGTACCCATGTCGTACCCACTTCGGAGCAACATTTCACATCCCGTCCTGTTTACCAGATTAGGGGGATAATTCCCGCCCCATTCGAGATGGTCCCCACGGATATTACGTTGAATGTATTTTTTTTGTCTTCCCTAATTTTAACAGGCTTTTAGACGTAAAATTGATATCAAATATAATATTTGTTAATTAATGAAAAGTTTGAGAATACGAATGATATAAAAAATCGATAGTAATATAAGTTATATAGCCCCTGTTTGAAATCCATTTTTTTCTCTTTCTATTTCTCATTCTTCATTTCAACCATACATTCTATCAATAAAATAATATTACACATAAATCTAAAAATTCTCCTTACTTTTTAACCACACAATCTTCCATCAATCACTATTTCAAATTTTTTTTACCCAAAATGGGTGTCAAACAGGGTATAATGAATAGAGATAAAAAAATTTAAGTATAATTAAAATATTGTGTAAAAAATAATGAGTGACTTTTAAAAAATTTCAAAATTCGAAAATTCCCACTTCGACCCCCACCTGTTTAAATCCCCACTGACTGCGCATTTTCAAACTTACGAATCCTCCACTCTCTCTACCTGTACTGTACGCACACTTTTGTGTATCTATCATTAACCCTAACCTACAACTCCAAAATGCGTGAAATCCTGCACATTCAGGGAGGCCAATGCGGCAACCAGATCGGGGCTAAGTTCTGGGAGGTGGTTTGTGCAGAGCACGGCATCGACTCTACCGGAAGGTACGACGGTGACAATCATCAGCAATTGGAGAGGGTTAATGTCTACTACAATGAGGCTAGCTGTGGGCGGTTTGTCCCACGCGCCGTTCTTATGGATCTTGAACCCGGCACCATGGACAGCGTCAGATCTGGGCCGTACGGACAGATTTTCCGCCCTGATAATTTTGTATTCGGGCAGTCCGGCGCTGGGAACAACTGGGCCAAGGGTCATTACACCGAGGGAGCTGAGCTTATTGATTCTGTTCTCGATGTAGTGAGAAAAGAGGCTGAGAACTGTGACTGTCTACAAGGTTTTTATTATTTAGTTTGATTTTTCTTTTCAGTAATATCATCGTCTTTTTTTTCTCATTTTCTGATATTTTATAATTTTTTGAAAGCTGTTTTTGTTCTGCAGTAACATAAATCTACTGTAGTTTATGCATAATTTGCACTAATTGGTGCGTTTTGAGTACATATCAACTGGTTTGAGTGTTATTTTAGTAGATCTGGCGATTTCTGTTTTGGATTCCCATTTAAATCATTTTTCATTTTTTTGTTACCTTGAAGATCTTGTTTTTCTAATCACCGGATGGGGAATTTTTTAAGGTATATAAGTTCCATATATACTGACACGCATTTAGAGATGTATAAATGCAATTTCAAACATAAATTTAGTAGACAGAAACACATACATCTAGTATGTTACATTTAAGTGTATGTCTGTGTGAATTAATTATCAGGTGGAGTTGGTGGGGATGATAGAGCTTGACTTTATTTGGTTCAGAAAACAAAAATCTTGACCAAATGGAGCAAAATAAACAATTATCCAAGCACAGTTCTCGTGGGATTATATCCGTCAAATTAGTAAATCTTGAGCTTAGTGTCTGTTGACTTTACTCAACTTATTAATTATTTTGGTGTCTAGTTGAATAAACTGCTTTACAATATGTGTTTATTGCTCTTTGACTCAACTCTTGTTTCATGTTTGAACATTCAGGTTTTCAGGTCTGCCACTCATTGGGAGGTGGAACAGGATCAGGAATGGGAACTCTTCTGATATCTAAGATCAGGGAAGAGTATCCAGACCGTATGATGCTTACTTTCTCTGTCTTCCCATCACCTAAGGTATCAGACACTGTTGTTGAGCCCTACAATGCTACTCTATCAGTCCACCAGCTTGTTGAGAATGCCGATGAGTGTATGGTGTTGGATAACGAGGCTCTCTATGACATTTGTTTCAGAACCCTGAAACTCACAACTCCAAGCTGTAGGTTACTCTTCTCCTTCCTTTTTGTACTTTTGAAAAAATTCAGTCGTTTACTGTTTTGTATGATAACTGTAGAATTAAATGCACAAGTCCATGTTATTCATGAGCCTTGTATGCCACATCTATTGTCCCTGAATCCAATTGAAAGCAACATCAATTTTGTTGTGGGATTTGATTGCACACATCCTTATGATGCATGCCTTACTTTGTGGTGCAATAATTAGTTAGAGGAGCTTGTTCTTCTAGAATTAAATTATTGTTAATGTATAGTTGAACTGTAATCCAGTCCATTTTAAACCCAAAAGCTTGTGTTTTGCCTTGCAATTTGCTAATTTTAATTTGGGCAGAATTGAATTTTTGGGTGTTCTACCATCAATTTTATGCTATCAATGTCGTAACTGTGGTTCAATTTTATGATCTTCTCTTGGTGATAAAAATCTAGTTTTCTTGTTGCCTGAAAGGTCAATTTTCCTTAATATTCGATGATTTATGGTTTCCAGATTATATAATATGTTGTGCTTGTTTTATACTGTTACTTTGTTCTCAGATTCTTGGCTGCGTGGGGTCGTGAGCCCCATGGATTTGCTAGCCTATCATAGTTCTTGATTTTAACAAAAGTGTTCTGGTCTAAATTTATTTGTGGATTTTTCTTGACCAGTTGGTGACCTGAACCATCTCATCTCTGCTACCATGAGTGGCGTGACTTGTTGTCTTCGATTCCCTGGTCAATTGAACTCAGACCTCCGCAAGCTTGCTGTTAATCTCATTCCATTCCCTCGTCTTCACTTTTTCATGGTTGGGTTCGCTCCACTCACATCTCGTGGGTCACAGCAATATCGATCCCTCACTGTCCCTGAACTCACCCAGCAAATGTGGGATGCAAAGAACATGATGTGTGCTGCTGATCCTCGCCATGGACGTTATTTGACTGCCTCTGCAATGTTTCGCGGCAAGGTGAGCACAAAGGAAGTTGACGAGCAGATGATTAATGTACAAAACAAGAACTCATCCTACTTTGTTGAATGGATTCCCAACAATATGAAGTCTACCGTCTGTGATATTCCTCCGACCGGCCTCAAGATGGCTTCGACTTTCATTGGCAACTCGACTTCGATCCAGGAAATGTTCCGAAGGGTCAGCGAGCAGTTCACAGCTATGTTCCGCAGGAAAGCTTTCTTGCATTGGTACACCGGTGAAGGTATGGATGAGATGGAGTTCACCGAGGCAGAAAGCAACATGAACGATCTCGTTGCTGAGTACCAACAATACCAAGATGCAACAGCTGACGAGGAAGGCTATGATTATGATGATGAAGAGGATTTACAGGAGGAGGTTTAAGTTCATGCTATGTGCTGGGATATTAGACGATGTTAAATGTTTCAGGATTTTCTTTACCGTTGAATGGCTTCTCTTTTGTTTACTTTGTTTTCCTTTGTTTGCAATGTTTAACCTTTAAGTTGCTTTGAATGTCGAAATCGATTGTGCTACACTCGTGGAGTTAATTTTGAATGTAATGCATTCTTAGGTTTCATATTTCTGTTTAAAGTGGTGAGATTTGTAGCTAGGGCTACATGAATACCGAACCAGAACAAATTGAACTTTATTTGAGTCCAATAGAATGGACTCTTGGTTGAGTTTGAGTGCTTGTGGGCTTCTAGCTTATCACTCGTATGAAGATGATATTTTTATTATGTACAATTAATTTGTTACAAATTAAGGTTAGAAAATAAATACTCGTTCTATGAAAAATTGAAAAAAAAAAAAAATTTAAATAAAGTATGCATATTGATTGATGTAAAATTAATCCAATTATGAAGCTTTCATGACAAGTCTAGATTTCTACGAGATGTTGTTCATTAATTTTTTTATTATTTTTTTAAAATGTTGAATAATGCGATATCGACCCAAATCAAAGTAGGATAACGTAGGATATGACATGACATTTTGCATTGAGGAAATAGCCGAGTACGGCACAAAATCAATAAAATAGATTTAAGATTTTTAATTATCATTAATCTTCAATTAACTGTAAATTATACGTGAAATTTCATTGTAAATTGTTTGCAATTTTTTGTTTTAAAAGTGATATGAATATGTCATTTTTTTTTTGTAAATGTTTGGTACCTTTTGTTTTAAAAGTGATAAATTATGTGTAAGACAAGTACAATCTAATAGTACATTTGGAAATGATATATAA
Source organism: Fraxinus anomala (assembly GCA_903798345.1). NCBI lineage: Eukaryota > Viridiplantae > Streptophyta > Magnoliopsida > Lamiales > Oleaceae > Fraxinus > Fraxinus anomala. The sequence goes on from CAIGRN010040670.1 coordinate 16,642, forward strand.
TCCGATTCATCTGATAAAAACTCTTGCTTTGCATGTAATTGTTGAGGCACGGAAGCTAGGGGATTATCGATGTCATTTTAACTTATTGAACTTTTATGTGATTTCGATATAAGTGACGTGATGTACCTTTATGCTTCAAAAGTGATATATTACTATTATTTTTATTTCAAAAGTAAAACGACGTTAATAAGTCTCTACTATATATTCCATTCTATAATAAAAGACAATTCAAAATAAAAAGTTCAAACACCCGAGTTTGATAAATCTTCTAAATTTCTTTTCTTTTATGGCCATTGTTCATAGTAACAATTGAAATGATTAGAATTCCTTTTTCATTCCTAATTTTTTAAACTCACAATATGATTTTATAAACATCAACAACAAATTCTTCGATAATTGGTAGTTTTTGAATTGATGTTGTCATCGAATTATGAGTTTCGCAATGTAACTACATTTCATTTTTTTCAGAAGTAGTGACCTATAAGAGAGTTGTTCGTCTTCTGTTTTGATAATGTCGTGACGTCTATGTATGATGAAACAACCATATTAGATTGCGTGACCTTTTCATTGAAAAATGACACAACTTGTAACTTTTAATTGACAACTTTAATTCATGTTACTAAAAAGAAAAAGTAGAGAGCAAGATTTGAATATCAGTTAAAATATTTCTATAAACTTAAGTAAAATTATTCTATTACAAAAATTCAAATTAGATAGTAAGTGACATTCTTAATAAAAAGTGGCAGAGCTTAATGCAAAGCAAAACTTTAATTCATAATTCATATTTGTATTTTCATAAACACCTTGCATGCATCTCTCTAATGGATCTATTTTATGTGTAGAAAATTAGAACCATTAATTCAAAGATGAAGTTTCAAATGTACAAGCACAAACAACCTCAAAAATATCAAATTCATACTTGAAATATATAGCAATCGTTCAAAATATGTCCAAATATATTCATAAATCTGTGAAATTAGGTAGTAATTGCTTTATTTTTATTGAATAATAATGAAACTATAATTCATTATTGAAATAAAATTTTGAACTATTTGAATTAAAATTCAGAAATTACTAAATTGTGTGATTTTTTGTTGATTTTGAGAAAATACAAAGAAATTCATTTGAAAAAAGGTAGCTGAAGTGCTGTTGATTAGAGATTCGATCTGCAAAGTAAGAAAATTTGTTTTGAGTTTCGATTTTAATGGTGTTTGGATGGTTAGAATTCCATTTTGGGCTTTTTCCTCGTCTTTCTATTTATCGCGTTGATTAAGTTGCCCTTAATGAACTAGAACGTATTCTTAAAATTGCAATTTGTTTAGGGAAAAAATCAAGAGTTAGGTATTAAGTATGCACCAAATCATTTTTCAGACATTAAATTTTGAAATTGCAAATGTTGAGTATTAATTCCGTTTTAATTTTAAATAATAGAATTATCAAATTAAATTAATTTACCCGCACCCATCCCACCAAACAACGGCTCCCACCCTCGCGCACCTGCCCGTCACCATCCCCTCTTACAGTCGTCGGCATCTATCCCGCCAATAACTTTTTCAGCGGCGAACTGATTACTACTCAATGACGAATGAGCATCGTCGACTTAGATAGTAGAGATAGAGTGAGAAACATATCGATTGTTGAAAAATATCGACTGAGCATGGTAACGACTGATCATTTTCTTCATCCGCGACTCAGCAGTTTTGGTATAATTTAAAATGATTTTACTAAAATTGAAAAACAACATCCGATGTAATTTACAGAGTACTTACTGGAGCAAATATTTTCAATTCTCACAGTCAAAATGTGATAATTGAATTCGTGATAAGTTCGGATAACTGAGGTTGGAGAAATCAATGGCATGTGATCAGATCTCTTGAATTTGTGACATGCGACCTATGCACTGACATATGACCTATGACCAATCCAATAATGTGTGACCAAATCTCTGGATCTTTGACATATGACCTGAGCCAATGGTCCTCACCAAATCTTGAATTTGTGACCTATGACTTATGCACTTGACATGTAACCTATGACTTATTGATTCAATGGCATGTGATCAAATCTCTTGAATTTGTGACCAAATTTCTTGAATTCGTGACCTGCAACCAATGCACTTTGACATGTGCCCTGTTATATGTGACCGTGACCCGATCTAATGGCAAGTGACCAAATCTCTAGATTTGTGATATGATCCAATGGCCCGTGACTAAATCTCTTGAATATGTGACATGTAACTTATGCACTTTGACATTTCACATACTAAAGAGATTTGATCACATAAACTCAATCAACTGGGAATTCAACCCCCCCCCCCCACATCCACAACTCCACCTATAACTGGAACTCAATTGGCTGGCCAGACCAGCACCATTATCCCCATCCCAATAACTCTTTTTACTGTTGAAACTCAAATGACTAAGAAGGCAACCAACCTTACCACCAACACAATCTCCACAACTCTCCCTATTGCTAAAACTTAAGCGGATGGGCAGGCAGCTAAACCTACCACCAATACCATCCACATAACTCCAACTACTACTGAAACTCGAACAATTGGGCAAGTCGCCACCCTCTCCTCCACTACTAACACCCTCACCATTCCACTTGTAGATGAAACCCAAACTCAAACACATAGCCAGCGAAACACAAACACTACCCCCAATCGCCATAGTTCTACCTTCAAGTGAAGCCTAGATGGCTAACTAGCTTAGTGCTACCTCAATTGGCCCTGAAAGCACTAGCGCCACCTGTAGCGGCTCTGCAGTGGTGAACAACTTGTCGGAGCTCAGATCGTCACACGCATCGTCGATTTGTTTACCACTGCAGAGTGCCTCACAACAGCGATGCTTGTTGACCTCCTCGACATGCTGTCGATGCCACCTTTAATGGTTGGGAATAAATGATTTGGTGATTGAAATTGAAATTATAGGATGCACTGGGGGTGGTGGTTGGAGTATTATTATTTAATATTAAAAAATTGATTTATCACCTGATTTGTGAATAATTAAACATCATTCCTGATTTTTGCGCAATGATCTTTAAAATCGGGCCTTGGTGTAATGTCCACATTTGCTTATTTATTTTTAGGCGCATATTATGTATTTTTTTTTAAAGGAAAAAATACATAATTATCAATCTTCAAATATATACTTTCAAATTTGACAAACTTATGGAATTCTTTCGAAAATCAAGTGGTATTAATTAAATAGGTAATTAAATAGATTTTATTAGTTGAATAGATAATTAAATAGGTTAATGTTATAATAACATACAATTTATAACCACAGTTACTCACTAATCATAATTACATAACATCACATCACAAATCACAAATTGACTAAATCATAACTTATATATCGATCACAAATTATCAAATTAATTGATCGCAGTTTATTTCTCGATCACAAATAACAAATTTTATGTTTCACAACTATTTATCGATACAAGTTAACAAATTAATCATCACAAGTTATTTCTTGATCACAAATTATCAAATTAATTGGTCCTTAATTGTTTATCAATCATAAATTATCAAATTAATTGATTACAAATTATCCTTCATCTTTCCTACCACATCCTGACATCCACCACCCATAACATCAGTGCTGCCTCGTATCTACAACCCACCACCACCGCTTTCATCTAACCCCACAACAACATGCACTAACAACAACCACCACCACCTCCACCTCCACCTCTACTTGCAACTCCAACCAATCACACCTGAACCACCACCGCACAAACCAGAGAACAACATCACCACCACCATCATACCGTCGCCACCACCTGCACCAACAGATTCACAGCAAATTGTAAATTGCACACCAGATCGCACACACAGACATATAGTTCGTTGCCCCTACCTCAAATCGACAAACCACAAACATCTCCTATCCACCATTTCTCTCTATACAATGCCACTGCATTCCAAAATCTCGATGGCGACACGACGGGGCTAAAATCAGCCACCTCTTTTGATGTTCACCCCCTAAACTCGATTGATACCCTTAGATTCGACTCCAACCAAATGAGTTTGAACTCGCTTCAACTCCTTCAAGATCGACTTGCTTCCAAAGTAGCAAACACTATTTTGGTTGCTCCACCGCCATCAAGATTCGCCGTTGAAAAAATTGGAAATGGATATGGATTTGAGGATGGGCGACGACGGTGAAGTAGGAATTGTGATTTGGGAAAAATGTTAAATTCACCAATGCCATTCAACTTTATACTTAATGTTCCTATAGTCACCCAATTTGATTTTGTTTCACCATGATTACCCAACTTTATATTTAGTATTTAGTGTCATCATAACCACTCAATTTGATTTTATCATATTGATTCAATTTCATATAACGTTTCACCATAACCACCAAATTTCTTTCATTATTTACAATAATTTTAAAAGGGGTAAAACAGTAACTTTGCATTATATATAAAAAAATAAATTAAAAAAAAAACAAAAATAAAGTTTTTTTAAAAAAATTTTAAAAACGTTTATTTTAAAATAAGTTTTTATTTTTTAAAATTTCTTAAAAATAAGTTTTTATTTTATTTTTTAAAGAATGTATTCTTTAAAATAAATTTTTATTTTATTTTATTTTTCTAAGTAATTTTTTTAATAAGTTTTTATTTTATTTTTTAAGTAATGTTTTTTTAAAAAATAAGTTTTTATTTTATTTTTTAAGTAACTTTTTTTAAATAAGTTTTTATTTTATTTTTTTAAAATTTATTTAATATATATAATGCAAAGTTACCATTTTACCCCTTTTAAAATTAATGAAAATGGTGAAATGAACTTGAAT
>CAIGRN010040685.1:0-27423 GCA_903798345.1 Fraxinus anomala
ATTGTTTGACTTTGATTTAAATTAAAATCAAATTTTAATCTTATTTAAACAAGCCCTTAACGTAAATTGACATTTTTAAAATTATTTTTACATTTCAAGATTTAAACCCAAATTTTGCCCCCAATGAAAAGATCTGAAAAAATTGGATGCAAGTGGGTTGGCAGCATTTTGTCTCTTGTGATCCCACTAGTAAAAAAGTTTACATCTTTTTTTTTTTCTATTTTTTTGTCAAAAAAATGCACATTACATTTCTTTTGCATCTCTTCATTGAAGAGATTTTTTTATTACTTTGAAAATCTAAAATACAATTTAAATCTATTTTAGAGCATCATTGGAGATGCTTTAAGGAGAGTATTCATAATTAGATATATTTCTTATTTATTCCTTCTAATAGTAATTTATCTATTTATTTATTGTTTTGAGAAGACCCTCTAATAACTTTCGTGTCCCTTTCTGGTAAAGATCTCTTGAGAATGAATTTTGTGAAAGTGATTTTTTTTCGCAGAATGCATTGTTAAAATCTAGATAAAAATCAACAAAATTATTTTATTATGAAAATATGTATTTGAAAATGAGTTATAAAAATTGAGATTAAAAACGAAGGTCAAACAGGAACTGTGTCTCTTTAAACGAGTTGTTGAAATCCATTCCAGGGCTAGACTCCACTCTATCTTTTTCATCTATAAATCAACCTTTATTGGCTTTTATATTTTTTTCTATATTGCTTTTTCATGATTTTCTTATCTTTTACCATTCATTAACTACCATGTATTATCCAATTTTATCGAAAATCCTCTAGAATATGTGATTAAAAATAAATTTAGAAAAATGAATGTCAACATAGTCGTTCACAAAGTTGGTAGAATCCCAATAAAACACTCCAACGGCTATTTTAGCAAGAAAAAAAAATGAAAACGGCTAAATAAATATATTGTTGGGCCCATGTTTTAATGGGCCACCAAAGCTCCCGTATAAATACGGTCCACAATTATCGGCTTTAATCACACGTGTATTGTTCTGGTTGGTGTTGATTATCGTCGGTCCCACATGCATTTGCCAGCTGTAAGAATTCCTCCTTGTCGAAAAAGACACAATGATCACAAGATTCACAACGTATAAAAAAAGTTGTCATGGCCAGCCCAAAAGTAGTCACATGCGAAATGGGCCCAATCCGGTCTGTTGAATCGCCACATTGTAGTCTCCTCTTTTGTTCCTTATTAGCATGGGCCCACTCAAATGTCGAACCTTCTTTAACCTCCTCTTACATAATAGGAGCCTAATACTAATATTTTCTCACTTTCTTCGGCAATTGTCTTCTGCAATTTTTTCCTCTCTCTAGAGTTGCCATGGAGTTCAAGGTGGGATTTTTAGTTGCATTGATCTGCATTGTGGTGGCTGGTGTTGGAGGCCAGTCTCCGGCGGCTGCGCCGGCCAAAGCTCCGGCAGCGGCTAAGGTTTCTACTCCTCCTGCTGCTTCACCTACGAAGCATAAATCTCCAGCTCCAGTGGCGGCTCCTACTACAACTCCTGCGGCTTCAGTTCCTGTGAGTTCACCACCGACAGTTTCGACTCCAGCTCCTGTAAGTTCTCCACCGACACTTTCCACTCCGGCTCCTATAAGTTCTCCACCGACACTTTCCACGCCGGCTCCAGTGAGCTCGCCTCCAGCTCCCGAGCCAGTCAGCTCACCGCCGCTGGCTGCTCCAGTCCAGTCTCCACCATCTCCGGCTCCCGAGGCGGCCACACCACCAGCTGAATCTTCTCCACCAGCTCCGGCTTCTGCGCCCCCGAGTGAGACTCCGGCTAAGGCTCCGGCTCACAGCAAGAAGAAGAGCAAGAAGCATACTTCACCTTCGCCTGCTCCGGCTCCGGAGCTGATGAGCCCACCCGCACCTCCAACCGAAGCACCCGGACCTAGCGCCGATTCCATCTCCCCAAGTCCTACTTCACTTAACGATGAGGTACATTTCTAATTCCTCTCCTATTTTTAGTATTGCCTGTCCTTTAGTGCTGAATTGGCATTGTGCATCCAGATCTGGTAATACGTGCTGTTAATTTCTCATTTTCATTTGAGTTTTACCTTGATCCATTAGATTCTTGCAAAAAACAGAGATTCGAAGAAGACAGTGCTTATCAAAAATTACGTAATTTGTAGTGAAGAATTTTCTAGATCTGTAAGGTGAACAGGATCATAGCGTTTCGTGCCATGCCATTGATAAGCTTGTAGTTACATAGCTAGTTCATCAAAGAATACCAGTGCTTTTTGGTGGTGCTCTCTGTTAATGTGCGCACTGGTGGTACACCATAGCATAGTGACATGAACAGATGTGCGGCAAAAGAAGTAAAAGCTTGACGCACACGTTGATCTGAATTATTTCCTCTTCTCCATTGGTAGGAAAAAAAAATGAAAATCGTACTGTCTACAACAAGAAACACGGCGAATCCGATACATTAAATTGAGCACATCATCTTCAAGAAGTCCCGTTTGCCTTTACTAATTTTTACAAATTTATTATTTAATTAAGTATATAACATTTGAGATTTACGTTATTAATCAAGAGTTGCATGTGGGGTTATGATTTTGAATTTATTAATTGGTGTATAAATTTCCCATTTTGGTGCAGAGTGGAGCAGAGAAATTGATGAGGAGCTTGCTGGGAAGTTTGGTGTTGGGAGGGGCCGTGTTTGGCTGGCTCCTCTTCTAGAAGACGCGATTATTTTGATAATCTTTTGTCCCCCCACCCGACCCAGCTTCACTAATCGGATAGTTTTCCCGTTTATTATGATATATAGCGGGTTTGATTTGGGATTTTGCCACATTGGCTCTCTTTGTATTCTTTGGCATACAGTTTGAGGGGAGAGTTGTTATCGACTGCTTTGGATTATCATTGTTATCTTCTATTATTGTATTATAAATTTGATTATTCATTTCTTAAAAGTGTCAGGCTACTCTCTTTCTTTTTTCACTTGTGACATCCTCTCTGCACTCACTAGAAAAATATGACTTCGACAGCTTTATATTGCTGGAAAGTGGAAACAATGAGTATTAAAGGGACAAATGAATTTATGGTACCCAATATTGTTAGTAAAATTGCATTGTAATGAATGAAGAGAATAATTAATTAAGAGAAGAACGATGAAAATGGAGAAGACGAAAGTTGCGAAAAGGGACAATGTTTCAGCATATTTAATACATAAGATTAGATGGTACATTATATACAAGAGTTAACTACTTTATGTCATATAATATACCAAACAAAGCTATTTGTGCACAAATTGTAACTATGTAAATGTCATTATATTTTTTATAATTTCATATCTATCACACTTGAATGTGAATCTATAGATAAAATATCATGCCTAAAATTTGAAGCATGAATAATCATCTAATTCAAAAACCAGAACCTGCGAATATTTTATCTTAATTCAATAAAAATTCTAATCCTCAAATGCCATCAATGAGTGAAATTAAAAGAACCGACGCTAATTTCTTAAATCACGAATAATACAAATGAACCATTGTAAGAAGAATAATGCTAGGTAACCCCCCACTTGTTCTTAACATCACTCATATTTAGCACGAGTAGTCACCAAATTGATCATTAATGTTAAGATGCGAGGTTCATAGTCACCTACTGATGCTAATCAGGAGTGATGTTATTAATTTTGTGAGAAGGGATTAAGTCGTTAAAAGTTAATTTCCAAAAACTGCACATTGTAGAATTTGGTTGTTAATGATGCTTAGCAGAAAACTGATCTTGTTTTAATTAATGGAAATGGCAGGTTCTTGTGATGCACTGTAGAATGCAAGGTGTAAGAAAGCAGTATTGCTTTAACTTCAGCAGCAAGTGCTGTTCCTTCAGGAACACGAGGAAAACGAGTCGGAGTGCCCTTGTTACAGAGACATGCTCAACTCCAAAGGCAAACTCAAGAGCACGTAAAACCTCGTCTGTCCTCCAAACGTTTTTTCGATTAGAAAAGATTCTACTATACGAATTTGTAACTATGTTAAAAAACAACTTGGTTACTTTCAACTGCTTCTCATGTAGTAGTAACATGTTCGTACTTTTGAGCTCTTCTGTGAAACTTCTTCGCGCAGATAGGCATATATGCAAATTGACAAAATAATTGGTGAGGGGGCTTTTAACAGGGAACGAGGGACAAAATCATTGTAAGATGTCACATAGTACATTAGCGTGTCAAAATAAGCCAAATGCATTGTATTTCTTCCATTACATTTTCCAGCCAAGGGTCACTACCAGCTACACTGCCTATGATGACACTGTTGGATGATAATAGTAGTGACCCGAACACTAAGAAGTATAATGATACATACATGGTTTTGAACCTTCGACGGGAAGAATTTTAAGGAAATAAACCTTGACCATCCTCCTCCCATCCTCTGCACGAGGACTTAAAATACACGGTACAGAAATGACTCTCGAAAAGCTTATGTTTTATGCATTGCGTAACAATCATTTGAAACGTAACAGCGTCTGGAACCCCAGATCAAAAAGATTAGTGGACTATTAGACTATTGCACATTTTACAGGCATTTTAAAGTGCTGATCTGTCAGTTTCCCGTAGTTGTCAACCTATTGGTTTTTCCAAGCCATTTGGAAAAGGTAATGCCCCGTGCTATGAGGTATACAATGAAACAGACGTATGCAGCTGTAAAGACGAATACCACAGATGTAAATATAACTCCACTCCCTTCAGAAGAGAAAAAATCCACCAGAAGGTACCCGTTGATCACTATCACCAAAGCAGCCACAAGCCATGATATAATCTACAAGCAGAAATTCATAAAGTTAAAAACCGTACGTCGCTTGGGCCAAGTAAGAGCTGAAATAAAACAAATCTAGGCAATAAAACAAGCACGCTTGAAATATGATAAATCAACTTCCTGCACTCTTAAGATCTTGTGAACTGCAGAATTGTCATGAGAATGTAGCATTTAGACTTGCAAGGGAAGATGGACAACCATGATCTTCCACATATAGGTGAAACCGCAGACGAAAAATGAAAAGTAAAATCCAATGCAAATATTAAAACAGGTCATGATTTTTTTCATTGATTTCATACACTTCAAATGAAACAATGCCGAACATCATGACATTTGCATAGATATGCCCCACCTACAATGTAAAAGTTAACATGTCTAATTGTCTGCTAAGAGGAGAACAGTTTAACCAAATGTATGCTCTTTCTCATGCATAAAAAAGTATCAACCAAATAATTGGTCAGGTGAAGGGCAAGTATCAATACAAAATTTACCAAGAATTGCTCCTATTTCAGGGTGTAGGACCTATCCTGAGGTCCACTCTTACTCAAACCCCTTTAAAGAATGAAGAATGCAATCAAAATTAACTGTGTGACGGATGTCAGCATGATATAATAAGTTCGGTCATGTAAAATAATACAAATGTACAGATGAATGCACAAATCTAATAATGCTATCAAATATTATCAAGAAGAAAAACCTGGAGAACAGTGCCAATTTTGAAAATGCCCATGACTTCCTCCTTTGCCACCAGGCAAAGAAGCGGAATAAGAGCAAATGGGATCTGAATTGACTGAAGCACATTAAGCCATTCATTTAAAACATCCAACGAGTCCTCAGATGTATCAAAAACAAGGGCAACTATTAAAGTCGGGATGATAGCACAGCTTCTTGTTATCAGTGCTCTCATCCACTTTTTCAACCGCAAGTTTAGGAATCCCCCCATTATAAATTGCCCCGCATAGGTGCCAGTTATAGTGCTACTCTGTCCGGCAGCTAGTAATCCAATAGCCCAAATGTATAAGATTGGAAACAATCCTCCACCATACTTTTCTTGAAGATACTGCCCTGCATTTCCAAGGCCAATGTTATTGGCTTTTTCCGTACCATAAAACGCCTTTGCAAATACTGTTGTCACAAACAGATTTATAATGAAAGAGATAGTGAGGGCAGCCCCAGACTCTATCGAGTAATAGGTGAGAGCTTCTCGAACTCTGCCTATCTTGCGGTTGTCAACTTCACGAGATTGTACAAGAGCAGAGTGCAGAAATACGTTGTGAGGCATTATAATGCATCCCACAACTCCTACTGCTTGCTTTATTGTCTTGGAGCTGAGTTTTGGAACCACGACGCCTACAATGACAGTTAACATTTAGTAGCGAAGCTCATGGTATAGCATTTAGTATATTGAATTTTGTTTCAAAATTTGCACTCTCACCAATTAAAAGTTCGACACCACTGGGTTTAGTTTCACCAAACAACCACGCAAATGAGAGCGCCATAATTGCTATAAGGACAGCAAAAAGGGCTTCTAATTTCCGCACTCCATAGTTCTCCAGAAACAGAAAGATGAAGCTGCATCAAGAAGATAGAACTCACAATTAGACAATGACTATAGTTCTGGATTAGTCTTTATAAGATTCCCCAATATAACTTGAAAACAAAAAGTATGTATAAACAATTCCTACTTGGTTACTCCATAAGTTCAATGCTATGGAACTTCAACATATCAAACATGGAAAAATAAGCTAGAAAAAAAGATAAAAGTCAAAACTGAAAACATAATTTTTAGCAAAATTGAAACTTGGTTTACTCTTTCTTACTATTTTTAAATAATCAAAAGTTTTATATGAAACAAAACAATAAAGAATCCCAATTACTTGCACCCAGAAGTCAAAAGGGTTGGCTAGTGATTTAAGTAAACAAGATACATCATAGCAAGAAAAGCATCCAATTCCAACCCCATCCATGCACTTAACACTCCAAGATTTATTTTTTAATATTGAACGTAAAATTTTAAATTAAATAAAACAAGAATGAGTAAAGTTAAAAATAATATATTGTTCAAAATCATACCAGTCCAGAGCCGTGATGATGACGCCAGCCCAAAGAGGCAAGACCCCATGGCTCAAAATCTTGATAGCAATAGCACTACCAATAACCTCCTGAATGTCAGCTCCAATCAAGGCCAACTCCGCCATGACCCAAAGCATTAGCCTGGCCCAATTAGGATACTCCTCCCTGCACAACTCGGCAAGGTGCCGTCCAGTAGCCACGCCAAGTCGGGCCGACAGCAACTGGACCAAGAGGCCTATGACTGTGGCCCACAGTAGCAGCCAAAGTAAAGAGTAACCGGCAATTGCACCCGACTGGAGATCCCCCTCCAGGTTGCCCGGATCCAGGAAGGCTATACTCATCAAGAATCCCGGCCCGGTGAACAGCCAAAGCTTCCGCCACGAAAACGGCGGCGCTTTAGTGGAATACTCGTCGGCTTCGTTTTCTTCATTGACTCCAATTATGTGTACTTTCTCTGTGGAATCATAGGCCCTCTCTTCTTCATCTTCCTCGTACAAATCAACCGATCGTTCAGCGAGTAATCTCTGTTGCTGTTCTTCCTCGTTTAGAGGCATATTTCCCAAGGAAAATCAAGAAGTGAAGAAGGAAAAAGAGCGGAATATTGTGGGTTTGGTTTCGGGAAAGTGATGTGGAGAGTGGGGAATGAAAATGTGGTTGCTGCTTTATAGGTCTTGATCGATAAATACCACGAACAAAGCAAACTGTCGTTCATAGTGGTCCCCCTTTTTTCCTTTAGTTATTTTCTTCTTCTTTTTTTTTTTCTCACATTATTTTGGATATAATCATGTGATTCGGGAATTTCGCAGAATATAAATGCCACGTGAGCAAATGAAATTAAAAAAGAAAAACAGTGGGGATCCAATGTTTTGTAATTAATTTTCTTTGACGTGTTAAAATGTCTTTTTTTTTTTACTACGGAGTTTCCTTTTTTTTCACTATGTTATTAGTTATTATTGTCCAAACACGGATGTGACTTGTGATTGAGTAAGAACATTTTGTTATCATGGTATATAGAAAAATGCTATTTAGTCACTATTGATATTTCAATTCTAATTTAGGTGGCGTTAATGTGACATTAAACGAGTCATGTAATTTTACTTTTCATTTAACATATCATTTAACGCAACCTAAATTGGGTTTGCAATCCTAGTGTGGCAACATATCATTATTCTTTTTTGAAAACACATATTTCTCTCAATTCTTTTTAACCACACATTCTTTAATAAAGTAATATTACACGTTTCATTTTTTATTTTATTTTTAAACTACGCATTTTTCATTAATCTACTGTTCTAAATTACATTTTATTAAAAAAAATGGAGCTCAAACAGGCCTCTAGTAGTAAATCGGGAAAAATTGATTATGTTTAAATAAATTAGAATAAAGATATATTAGTAAATAAATAAAATAAAATATTTTAAATAAATAAACTTGACTATATACCTGAAAATAAAAAATATCAGACGGAGGGAGTATTTGTCATTTCCCTCGTGCACTTCACTTTTTGTAGTCCATGATAGAGAGATTGCTGAATGAATAATTGCACAAAATTCATATGTGATCTGTCATTCAAAGGCCACAAAAAAAAACAGTTTGAAGCAGAACCACTCCTCCCTGAATCCTCTTTATCCAAAACTACAAAAAATCCCAATAAATTAAATCTATCCAATCCACCGATCCGGTGGCTGTGGATTTTTTTATTTTTTATATTTTTTTTTCAAATTTTTGTCTTTCTGTATTGCCCACGTAATATAATAATCCCATTTATTTCTGTGGAATCTTGAAATAGAAAATCACTGACAGAAGAACATAATAAAGTGGGCTTTAACTCAAAGAGAGCCCACTCCTTTTCAGAGGCTGCTCTGGTCAGGAGAACTACAACTGCATTTCAAAGGTAATTATTCTCAAGAAAATAACGCGTTTGACAATTAATTGGGGGAATTTAGACAGTGATGCATTGAGGGATTGGTGATTTCTTTGTTTAAATGGGATATGTCTAAGTTTAATCTTTTCTGCTGGTTATAAATGGGTTTGTTTGGAATGAAAGAATTTCATGTCAACACTGTATTCAATTATCAGTGGCTTCTTGTTTATTCATTATCTGTAATGTTTTTTTTATTTTCAATTGTTCATGGAATTAGCTCGTATGAAGTTTCTTGGTTGATGTGTCATTGATGGACTTCTGGTACATGCGCGTTTATTTTCAAGGAAAAAGTGCTTATTTTCGTAGTTCTGAGTTCAGAAGTAGACTTCTGTTTGGATTATTATGGTACCACATACATTGACGGCTGTATTTTGCTTTGGTCCATGTTCACCCCACCCCTCCCAGTATTATCTTTTAATGTTCACATTTGAAATGTTGATCAATCAATCATTTTGCTTCGAATTTTCATGGTGTTAAGAGTAATCACCAAATGATATATTGACTCTTGAACTATTGATCCTGATTTCTCGAAAAATTCTGCTATTGGGTAATCTTGGAGTTTAAGGGAAAAAACGAAATGAGGCGCTGCTTTTTCAGATTTTGTTACTTTTTAGTTATCCAACCTTTCACTAAATTCCCTGTTAACGGCATAAAGTTTCTTTTGTTTATTCTCAGGTTGGGGACTGAGTTAATTGGTTGTTGCACAACATCTCGCCAGTGACGTGAGTAGTTGTTTGCATCAAGTCTAGATTTAAGTGAAATATACACTTCAACATGTTGAAGCCACTGGATTACGAAAATTTGAATGAAAATGTTAAGAAATGTCAGTATGCTGTTCGAGGTGAGCTGTATCTTCGGGCTTCAGAGCTTCAGAAGGAGGGTAAAAAGGTATGTTTAGCTAAGTAGTCACGTCTCCCTAGTCCACGGTTGAGGTTCCGACGTCTTGCTTTTAACTTGCGATAGTTTAGAATGGAATGCTTATATATAGTCACGGATTTTATGAAACATTCAGTTTCATATTCGCTATCTTGGTTTAGTTTCTCTTTGTGAAAATGACTTCAATTAAAGAGTTATACCACCATGCCATTGACTGTTTACTTCTTTGCCATTTGATCATTCCATGATTCTACTGCAGATTATCTTCACAAATGTTGGCAACCCTCATGCCCTAGGGCAGAAGCCTTTGACTTTTCCTCGACAGGTTTGTATAAATATTTATCAATATTTACATATTTTGCATGTATCTTTCTTTATATCGTTTTTGATGCTGTAATTTGAATTCACTGTAAGAAAAAATGATGTTGCAGGTGGTTGCTCTCTGCCAAGCTCCATTTCTGCTGGATGATCCTAATGTGGGACTTGTATTTCCTGCCGATGCTATAGCAAGAGCTAAACATTATCTTTCACTGACGTCAGGGGGTCTAGGTTACGTAATTCACCATCTCATTCTGTTTTTCTGAGAAAATATAGAACCCCTATAAATTTTTACTATGAAAAATGGATGGGCTTTTCATGATTCCACTTCTCATTATTTTCTTTGCCACAAAGATCTCTTTATTATTCTCCTTTCCCCATTCTCTCCATTGCTTGCAACCACAACTCCAGGACCAAAAAAATAGAAAAGAGATATTAACTTATTTTGGTGGTTGGTTTTCCATTTCCAATTCAGATTTCTTGATTTTATTTTGGTCACTGGTTAAACGTATACAAAAATTTCATTTTCAGAGAAAAAATGTGAAGTTGCTAGGCTCTGCCACAATTTGATACTCTCTCTCCATGAGTACTACTCTATTCTATTATTCTGTAATAACTCTTCTAGGTGCATCAAATTACTAGTGCCAAATACTTAAAACTTCTCAGTGGTTACACTCGGCAACTACTCAGGAACCTTGTCTGAAGATGTCCGTTTTATTTAGGACTACTTTACCTAGTCTAAAATTTTCATTTTGATCTATCTATGCTAGGTTAGACAATGAAGTTGTGTATCATAAGATTTGTCAGAGTTTAACATGGCTGTCTACCTACTGCTACCTCCTCCTTTATATAGGCTTGAGACAGGCTGTGGAAAAAGATATAGGCGGAGTTTGGTTGTACACTGTATTTATTAAATAATAGAAGAAGAAAAAAAGATAATGGTACTTTGTTGTATTTGTACTCAGTCTTCTTATTTTAAGTTTGATGTCGATGGGGTTATTCAATTTGATGAGATTCGATTGATCTTCCAATAGATTATTTGATCGTATAAAATTAGGCTTTTCCTAGTATAGCTCATTTACCTTGTAAATTACCATAATTAGAGGCTGTAAATCTCTCCATTTAAAGGAATGATAAAACCTCAATGGTGGCATCAATGGAAATACAAATCTGGTATCAAAGCTTACAATCTAAAATTCCTCGATTTTTTTAGTATTTGGAGTCATTGAGGATCAAATTTTGATCCTGTGACAATTTTTTTTAGCTTAAAGACTAAACTTTTGGTTCTTGGGTTGCCGATTTCTTGCCTCTCTGTCCAAAGTTTCTGACCAGTGATTCTATTCGGAGTCAACTTGTGGGCTGTCGGAGGATTTGGTGCGTGGAATAGCTTGTGGACTACTGATGAATTTGATTACGACATTTGACTGGAGAAATCAAAACTCTATTCGGCCATCTGTGTCCTTGGGCTCTGGACGATCTTCATGGTTTGGGTTGTCGAAGGTTTCTTCTCTTTCTGTTGGCGACCGTGTTCTTGCTTCTGGAACTGTGTCCATCGTCTACTCTCGGGTGTGAGTGTTTTCGACTGGTTATTCAGTTATTTGGGCCCTTTTGTTTTTAATTGAGACCTCTTGAGCTGCTTGTTTGGGCTGATCATTGTGTGCTCATATTGGGCTATTTGTTTTGTGTTGGTTATTTGTTATTACTTGTGGGCTATTTGCTTGCTGAGATTAAATTTTAGTTATCATGGCCGGAGAAAATTCAAGCATTCTTCTTAATGGTAAAAATTACCCCACATGGGAATTTTAGTTCAAGATTTTCATCAAGGGTAATGAATTGTGAGACCATGTGGATGGGTCGTCAAAAGCTCCTACGAATCCCTAGGAGCTTAGTTCATGGGAGAACAAGGATGCTCGAATTGTTTCTTGGCTGCAAAGTTCTATTGAACCGCATATGGTCAATAATCTTCGTTCGTTTATGATTGCTAAAGGGATGTAGGATTATCTTTGATGAATTTATTATCAAGATAATTCTGCACGAAAGTTTCAATTGGAGTTGGATATTGGAAATTATCGACAAGAAAATCTGTCAATTGAACAATTTTATTCAAGTTTTATTAACTTATGGAGTGAGTATTATGGGTTGGTGCAGTCCAAGGTTCCTAAAGATGCTTAGCAGCATTGCAAGTGGTCCATTTTGAGAGCCAACGGGATCAATTTTTGATAAAGCTGCGACCTGAGTTTGAAAGTGCACGAATTAGGTTAATCAATGGCATTCCTGTACCGTCCATGTATGTCTTCTTGGGGAACTCCTGCGTGAAGAACAGTGTCTTGCTTCTCAGCTTGCATCAGTCATACAAGGACGGTACAGGAATTCCTGCGTAAAGAACTATGAGTAATGAGATAGTTAATGTCGCCCATGCCGCACAAGGTAAAGGGAAATCTAAATCGTCGCTATAGTGTTACAGTTGCAAGAAATTCGACCACATTGCAAAACATTATAACAAGAAATTCTGTAACTATTGCAAAAATGAGGGTCATATTATCAAAGACTGTTGTGTGTGACCTCAGAGATCGACTCATGCTTTTCATCCAATCTTGCAACTGCATCTTCAGACCACTTGGGTGCCCCGGGTTCCTCTTCGACTCTTACCCCGAACACATTCAACAGATTATTTCTACTCTCTTGGCCTTCAAGGTAAACATAATGTAGTTACATCTCCTTTGTTAGTTAACTTTGCGGCTTTCAATCACATGACTGACAGTCAGACAACTCTAAATAATGTTCGTAAGTATGATATGGAACAACATATCCAGATAGCCAATGACAGTACTATTCCTATCACTACGGTTGGGAATTTGGGGTATTCCTTTAACAATGTTTTTGTTTCTTCATATTTATCCGCCAATTGGTAGAAGATAAATGTACCCTTCATTTTGATCGTGATGGTTGTCGTGTCTAGGATCAAGTGTCGGGACAGGTAATAGCGAAGGGGCATAAAGTGGGACGTCTTTTTCCTCTTCAGTAATTTTTTGTTTTTCATTTTATTTATGTTGGTTATTCTGCCTATTCCTTTTAATGGTCATTTGTGGCATAAGTTGGGACATCTCAATTCTGTTATTTTCAGACATCTTATGAAACATGGATGTTTGAATAATACGAATGAATTTTCTTCTTCACACTTGTCTTTCGATTGTGCATCTTGTAAACTTGGTAAGAGCAAATCTTTACCATTTCCTTTACATGGTGGTCAAGCTTCTGCGTGTTTTGAAGTTATTCATACTGATGTTTGGGGCATGAGTCGTGTCCTTTCTCATGCTCAGTACACTTGGTTCGATTTTCTTCGCTCTAAAGCTGATGTCTTTTCTTCCTTCCAAACTTTTGTAGCCTATGTGGAAACAAAATTTTCAACTTGTATTAAGATCCTACACTTCGACTTTGGTGGAGAATATATGTCTTGTGATTTTCAATCTTTCCTACGACGGAAGGGCATTATTTCTAAGCGTTCATGTCCGTATACCCAACAACAGAATGCAGTCGCTAAGCATAAGAATCAACGCCTTCTAGATGTTGTTCAAACCTTACTGCTTGAATCTTGTGTCCTTTCTAGATTTTGGGTAGAAGCCTTATCTACGACTGTATATCTAATTTATCGCATGCCATCTCTGACCTTCAGTCTTGATTCCCAATGTTATTGTTTATTTGGCGTCCTTCCTAAATATGATTCTTTTGCATATCTTTGGTTGCGTATCCTTTATTCACCTACCTCCCCATGAACTTCATAAACTTACTGCTTAGGCAGTTCGATGTGCTTTTCTTGGATATAGTAATTCAAATAAAGGATTTGTGTGTTATGATGCAGATACTAGCAAGTTACATATTTCTAGAAATGTTATTTTCTTTGAAAATCAATATTTATTTTCTTTTCATCTCGCCTAGTCCTGATCCTGTTTCTTTTTCTATTTTACTTACTTTCTTTGATCATGTATCTGACCAGTTAATCCTTTTAAGCCAGTCTTGTGTATCAGCGTCGTCGCCCACTGCGTCTTCCTACAATGATCCTACACCTAATGCTGTCTTGCATGTACCTCGTCGATCAGCTTGGGCTTCTCGACCTCCGGATAGATATGGGTTTTCACATTCTGCTCTTCAGGCCACTCGATAATACCTTTGTGCCTAAGTCTTACTCTTAAGACTTTTCCTCAAGAACGTTGGCGACAAGTTATGATAGACGAACTTTAGGCTCTTCAGGACAATCACACTTGGGATATCGTTCCTTGTCCTGCTAGTGTTAAGCTTCTTGGATGCAAATAGGTTTATACCATCAAGTTGCAAGCTGATGAAACTATTGACAGGTATAAAGCTCGTTTGGTAGCACTTGGGAATGAACAAGAGTATGGCCTCGATTATGAGGAAACTTTTGTTCTCGTGGCCAAGATGACTACTGTATACACAATTTTACCTATTGTTACCTTAAAAGTATGGTCACTTCGCCAGATGAATGTAAAGAATGCATTCTTGCATGGTGAAGAAATATTTATGTCTCCTCCACCTAGCATATTTTCTTCTCCTACTACAGATGTTTGTCGCTTGAAACGGTCTTTGTATGGCCTGAAATAGGCACCGCGAGCTTGGTTTGAGAAATTTCGCTCTACCCTATTGGATTTCACTTTTACTCAGAGTCAGCATGACTCTTCTATCTTCTTTCGCACTTCTTCAACAGGGATTGTCATACTTCTTGTATATGTAGATAACATCATGATTATGGATTCTGATCCTTAATTGATTGAGAAGCTACAATAGCAGCTCAAGTCTTCATTTCACATGAAAGATCTTGGTCTCCTACAGTACTTTCTTAGACTCGATGTCCAACATTGTCCATCTGGCATACTATTACATCAGCATAATAAGTATACACAAGAGTTGCTCTCATTAGCCGGTCTTCAAGACAGTAATTCGGTTCTTACACATGGAGGTAAATTTGAAGGTGCGTCAGTGGGTGGCGATCTCTCATCTGATCCTTAATGTATTAATAGTTGGTCGGTAGTTTGAATTATTTGACCAGTACTAGACCTGATATTTCTTTGCTGTCCAACAACTCGGTCAATTTATGCATGCTCTGTGTCAGACCCATATGGTTGTTTTATGTCGTCTTCTTTGATATCTCAAAGGTACCTATCGTCATCTATTGTCATAGTTTGTTCTTTCCTTCTAGTACCTCATTACAATTGGTGGGATTTAGTGATACAGATTGAGTTGGTTGTACTGGCACTCGTCGTTCTATCATCGGTTGGTGTATGTTTCTTAGTTGTGCACTTATTTCTTGGAAAAGTAGGAAGTACGCTCTTGCCTCGAAATCTTCCACTGAGTCTGAATATTGAGCCATGTTGACAGCTTGTTCTTAAATCACTTGGCTTTGAGGTTTNCACTCGTCGTTCTATCATCGGTTGGTGTATGTTTCTTAGTTGTGCACTTATTTCTTGGAAAAGTAGGAAGTACGCTCTTGCCTCGAAATCTTCCACTGAGTCTGAATATTGAGCCATGTTGACAGCTTGTTCTTAAATCACTTGGCTTTGAGGTTTGTTAAGGAAAATTGGTGTTCCACAACATTCTCCTACTCCTCTTCGTGCTGACAATATGGGTGCCATTCAAATTGCCACTAATCCGGTTTTTCATGAGCGTACCAAACATGTTGAAGTGAATTGTCATTCTATTCGTGAAGCGCTTGGTTGTCATAAGATTTCTCTGCCTCACATTTCCACTAAAAACCAAATAGCAAATGTCTTTATTAAGGCTTTATCTTGTTGACGCCATCAGTTCTTAATCACCTAGCATCAATTTGGGGGGAATGTCAACGGGATTATTCAATTTGATGAGATTTCATTGATCTTCCTACGATAAGATTATTTGGTTGTATATAATTAGGCTTTTCCTAGTATAGCTTATTTACCTTGTAAATTACCATAATTAGAGGCTGTAAATCTCTCTATTTAAAGGAATGATAAAACCTCAATGGTGGCATTGATGGAAATACAAATCTGACACTTGATACCTTCCTCTTGTCACTCACTATCTATTCTAGGCCTCTGTAGTTGTTTTTATCCTGGATATATCTTCTCCACTACACATCATAGTACTGCTGTCAATTTTTCGTTTGTCCTGATAGATTTGGTTCCTAGCATTTCGATGCATCAGAATAGCTGAATTAACTGTTGAGAATGAAATTTACTACTCAATTTTTGACTAGAGAATCATCAATATGAAGCAAAGACTCATTAACATGTACTTTATACTTAATCAGGTGCCTACAGTGATTCACGTGGCGTTCCTGGAATAAGGAAAGAAGTGGCTGAGTTCATTGAGAGACGTGATGGATATCCAAGGTGACAATGATTAATTCGTATTGCGCATAGTTTGTATGAAAGTTTAGACCTTAATAAACAGTACAGTAAACAAAATTTTACTTCTTAATAAAAGTATTGTGCTATCAAATCACCTTACCTAACATGCTAATTATGTTTTAATTAGACTTGATAAGTTTTATGATATTATACTAATTCTTAAACTGATTACTTATTGTTTCCAACTGGTTTCAGTGATCCAGAACACATATTTCTAACAGATGGTGCCAGCAAAGGAGTGATGCAAATCTTAAATTCTATTATTCGTGGTGAACGTGATGGAGTAATAATCCTTTAAGCAAAATTTCCTCTTCCATCTTTGCTGTTTCTTTGCCTCATTACGTCCTTTTTCTTCAGTATATTCCTACTTTTCCATAATATTATTGACGCAGTTCTTATTTGTTTCCAGATATTGGTCCCTGTTCCACAATATCCACTTTATTCAGCTACAATATCTTTATTAGGTGGCTCTCTTGTTCCCTATTATCTTGAAGAAACTGCCAATTGGGGTCTTGATATTGTTAACCTTCGCCAGTCAGTTGCCCAGGCTCGTTCTCAAGGAATAACTGTAAGTATGCCTTGTACATGTATAATCAATGAGCATGCTTGGGTGTGCTGAAAAGTTACTTTTCCAGAAATAAGGTTAGACTCTACATTCTACAAAAGTAAATTTTTTTTGTATTTGTAAAAAAAGTAACTTCGAGAATAATGTTTACAAAAATAAGTAACTTAAAAAAAATGAGTCAGGCTGGCCTGTTTTCATGGTGCATCTTATCCAATAACAGAGAACTATCAATCTATTTATATCTACATTCTACAAAAGTAAATTTTGTTTGTATTTGTAAAAAAAGTAACTTCGAGAATAATGTTTTCAAAAATAAGTAACTTAAAAAAAATGAATCAGGCTGGCCTGTTTTCATGGTGCATCTTATCCAATAACAGAGAACTATCAATCTATTTATATCTAATTTATGGGGAAAAAATTATTCTTGATACATGCTTTTTAGTTACATTTTGTACATGGTGCTCCTTAAAAAGTTTCTCCAACTTATCCTTTTTTTCTTTTTAATTTGTAATAAGGTACGAGCGATGGTGATTATAAACCCTGGGAATCCTACTGGACAGTGTCTTAGTGAAGCAAATCTGAAAGAAGTATTAAAATTCTGTTATCAGAATAACTTGGTATTGCTTGGAGATGAAGTTTATCAGCAAAATATTTACCAAGATGAGCGTCCCTTCATAAGTGCACGGAAGGTATACATTCAGTGAATGTTATGTTCTAAATGTCCCGTTAGTTCTCTTGGATCTTACAGACTGATGGCATAATGTCCTTCAAAATTCCTATTACATGTTTGGTACACAATCTTTTATCATACTGGCAGTACAACGGTCAAGATTTTAACTTCTTTTTCTTTCTTAATGCCGTCAGTTTCAGACTAATCCACTTTAATAACTGTCCATGAAGGTTCTGATGGACATGGGAGGACCCATAAGCAAGGAGCTCCAGCTCGTTTCTTTTCACACTGTGTCCAAAGGTTATTGGGGTGAATGTGGGCAACGCGGTGGATACTTTGAAATGACCAACATTCCTGCAAAGGTTTGCCTTTCCGTAATCTCAAACTATGTTCTTTCATGCAAATCTGTTTTGCACAGACTCAATGTGATAGATATTATGGATTAAACATTAAAGCCTTAACTCCAAGATCAATAATAAGCAAAGTAAATCAGAAATAAGCAAAGAAAACACACCGTTTTATTCGTCACTATAATGAAGAACGAGATTAGGAAGGTTTTTTTTTTTTTTTTTCCACATGCCTGTCTATCTTGACTATCCAAGCACCCATCCCCTATAAAAACTCCTTTATATATATGATAGGACCTATGTATGAATGCCCAGTAAACCCCTACAAAAAACAAGTTGAGGGGAAAAGTGTAAAGTACGATTAAGCACCAAACAAGAATTAGAGATACTTTTATTTGTTAAGGTTAGATAATTTACATTGTGAGTTCTTAAGGGCAAAATGAAGACTGCGGTCAGAGACATGTGTACCCTATGTTTAGATATAAGGATTTAGAGCCTTGGCGTTGGAAAAAAAATCATTTTCTTAGTTCTGAATCCTATCACCAAATAAATCGTTGACTGTGGTTGCAGACAGTTGAGGAGATATACAAGGTTGCTTCCATTTCACTGAGTCCAAATGTCCCTGGGCAGATCTTTGTAAGTCAGTTATTTAATAATATTTGCTTTGTGCACAAGATTTGTCTCTTCAGTTTGGTATTAAGTTGATTGAACTAGTTTCTCCCATTTGTTCTAATTTGTGCCATTGTCCCTGAGCTAAATTATATTTCTTTTCCTTTTCACAGCTAGGGCTTATGGTCGATCCTCCTAAACCTGGAGATCTATCTTATGAAAGATTTGTTAGAGAGAGGTACGACTGCTAATATCCAATTACATACAATTCAATGTTTGATTTTTTCTTGGGAAATTTTTTAAGTAGTCAATTTGCTTTTGACCAAAAGGATATATGTTTCCAGCCAAAATTTTTATTAAATATGGCCACTCAATCATAAAAAATCTCTGTAGTGCCATTATCAAAATATCCTCTACGCTAAGTTGTCGAGGAAGACTAGAATGTTTGAATGGACTAGAAACTCTCATCAACTTTGCCTTGTTTGATGAGAACGTGTAGATGGTTCGATATTCATGCAAAAAGGAAGGGAGAGGCATGTCTAATGGGACTAAAGTTCTCATTAACTTTGCCTATATTAGCAAAAACGCCTAGATGGTTCAAAATTTGTGCAGAAGGAATATGGAGAATATGGTAACACTTTTGCAGAGAGAAGGGTATATGTGTTAAAAATTTCAGACAGTGGACATTATTTACGACTTCAAAGTAGTGGACAAAATTCATTTTTTAGCTTTAAAAGTTTCATTTGGGAAAATTTCCTATTTTTTCTTCTTCATTTTGGCATTTGGAGAAGAGACCTTAATAATTTAAATATGTTTTTCCCTTTCAGTGGAAGTAATTGACTCTCGAAGCATTCCTCATGTCATCTATAACAACAACAAACTGAGTCTTATTTCTAATATACTTGGGGCCCATTACATAAGTGCTCATTATCCACTCTGTTAAGTTAATTTCTAGATTTACTAGAAGATATAAAACAACTAGATTCGTGGTAACTACAAAGGGCTTTATGCCTCTAGCGAGATTGGTCATTCTTACCAACACAAGCCTCTTTAGATCTAAGTAGAACTTGTTCCAACCACCAAAGTGTTTTATTCTCGTGGAAGTATATTAATCACAATTTTGTGTTGAATCGCAAGTCATTTTTATTGTATTTTGGTTGGCGAATTGTGAAATAGAAACCAAATGGTAACAAACCAGTTGGAATCAATTGAATTTTTAAGTACTTTAACCCCCATATCTTTTATTATATACATGGCCACTCTATGCTTTCAATAAGACATTAAATGCTACCTGTGGACCTGAAGAGTGCAGTAGAATACAGCAATCAGGTCGTATGACAAGTAGGATTATGAGCAATTGCGACGGGACTTTACTATTTGAATTGCTCTATATGTTTCTTTGTACTCTATCATTCTTGTTGATTAGATATCGAAAGAGATGGTCTTCTGAAATCTACTTTCTTTTCGTATGTTCAAAATTTAGAACCCATAAGATTTTTGTTTTAGCTTTTTGGCTGAAATATTGCTTAGTATGTGATCTTGGTTATATTGAAGAGCAATTAATTGTTGCATTCTTTCGATATTCACTTTCAGCAAAGGAATCCTCGAGTCCCTGAGGAGGAGAGCACAAATAATGACAGATGGATTCAATAGCTGTAGAAATGTGGTCTGCAATTTTACGGAAGGTAAATCATTTTCTTTGGATGCGCAGATTTACTAAATCCCGCCCCTCCAAGAACACACTGATCGCCATCAATTAGATATCCACTTTCCTGCATTACATGGAAGTTATTCATTGTAAGAACAAAATGATTTCAGGTGCCATGTATTCCTTCCCACAAATACGCTTACCTCCAAAAGCAATAGAGGCTGCGAAAAAGTCCGGGAAAGTTCCTGATGTTTTCTACTGTCTCAAGCTTCTAGAAGCCACAGGCATTTCCACTGTCCCAGGTTCGGGATTTGGTCAAAAGGAAGGGTACGTCTACTCTACCTTTAATTTTTTCATTATACCTCAGTTTTCTTGTTGGGAAGTAATTCTCAAAATCATGTTGGGAAGATATCGCATTTTGGGTGCTCCGTTGATATAGCTCAATGCTGCTATTAGTTGCAACTTGCTATACAATTGAGGAGCCTTGAATTCCTTAGCAGTCATGAAAACTTCATTTTGTTTCAAGTTGGTAGTTATTAGTTTAGCGACCGCTAGTGTTTTTAACTCGATCAGGCTGATGGTAACTGTATTTGTAGGGTTTTCCACCTGAGGACAACCATCTTGCCGGCTGAGGAAGAGATGCCGGCTATCATGGCCAGTTTCAAGAAATTCAACGACGATTTCATGGACCAATACGAAGACTACGGAGGCTATTCGAGGATGTAAAAACGTGGTCGGACATATATCGTATTTCATCTTTAGCCGTTAAGAACCTAAAAGATTTCCTCAATACCTCATTTATATTTTACATCTTTGTTCAAAACTATTACTACAGTTTATATGCTTGAGACATTATTTGAGCATATTTATTCTCTCATTAGTCTTTTTAAGTTATTTGGTCACTTCATTATATTGTGGTAACAAAGTGAATAATATTATTCATGAACAAATAACGATCGTGAAAATATACAATGATCACAAGATTAAAATAGAATTTTTCAAAATCGTGTTGATATTGACAGTAGGTTAGACCTTGTCAAGCTAGATTGGGGAGTCATGTGGCCCAACTTAGGCCATAGGTCAACCTAGGTTGGATAATGCTAATTGTACAAACATGATTGACAATCATGTGTTGTCAAAATTCGAACCATTGATATAAAAAAACAGTTTTTAACAACTTTTAAAATAGGTGAATGTGATAGTGTCAAGTGTGTAGTTGTCAACAAATGTTGTACATGTAATATGATTCACCTATGTTTTTGTCCTCTTGTTGGTTTTTGAAATTCGACAACATGAAGTGTTTTCACACTATTAAATGATATGGAAGAATGGATTCCACATTGAAGAAAAAAGAATTGAATATTCATTTAATCGAATAACTCTCTTCCATAAATGATTGCTAGGGAACCTTATACTACAGTTTGGATTTTTCCTCTCGACTTTGGATCTTAGTACCTAAAAAGTCCGTCGGCACAAATGTTAGACCAAGCCACCATGTTCAATCATGCTAGGTTGATCCATGTAATTTCTTTTTGTTAAATATTTATGTATAGTAAAATAATTTTTATAAATTTTAGAAAACGATCAACTACATTAACTATGGATGTAATTGTGGGCTCGATACAATCTACCATTTCTATCTTCTCCTATAGACATGAATTGATTTTCCTTCTATTATAATCCAATTAACACAAGATCAATTCACTTTATCCCTCTTGACCCATCGATGATCGAACGTACTATTTCTGGCCCTGCTACAGAATTTTCTATATAATGAGGGTAAAAATGGGAATTAAAAATTTGACGGCTGAAAGCAAACAAATGTCGCAGGGAATCTAATGTCAATGTCATCACTATTTACTGTACTGCCCTGCCTTTAGAAATATTCACGTGCTTGTCCCTTGTTTTTCCCTAGCTTTCAGGCTATGTTTGGTTAGGTCACGATTTCCTCGTCTATTTTAATCAAGACAAATAATATTCACCATTACTCTTCCCCATTTTCTTCAATTCAAAATTTAAACAAAAATTTAAATATGTTTGGACTTGTCTTTAACTATTTAGAATTTTAGATACGATAGTAACGTCTAGTCATTGGTACTTCACTTCTTCACGAAGAATTCAATTTCATCGGGCCCATATTGTAAATAGCAAAGAGATTACTTTTTCTTCAAACCCTCCACTAGCTAAGAACAACTATAATACGTGTTGATGCATAGGTGGGAGACGTACATGAAGGTATCAAAGTAATAAAATTTTGTTGAATTGAGTTTTGCCTATCCAATTAAAAAAAAAAATAAACACTTTCACAACAAAAAAAAAATAAAACTTTTTTTTATTTTCATTATTTTCAAAATATATTTTTCTTTCTCTTCTTTTTAACCAAGCATTCTTTAATAAAATAATATTATACGTAAATCCAAAAAAATTTATTATTTCTCAACCATAAATTTTCCATCAGTTTACCATTTCAAAATACATTCTTTAGAAAAAACAAGGCTCAAACAAGCTCAAAGTCATCTATGTTTGAAGGACATGTCCAAGGTGACATTTATACAAATTTAAGGGGGTGCCTTTTAACCCCACCCCCACCCTTCTTTTCTTGTCTCTCCTCAGATAAAGTTTCCATAGCTAAAGAGTATTTTCAATCATAAAACTTTCTCTTGAAGATTTTTCCTTGTGGTCTCTTGAGAATCTATTCTCTTCATCCTTTACACAAACTCCCACTTTTTTTCTCTCTAAATTGTTTCTATTTATAAAGTTTCAAAATCTTGATCTTACAAAAATGGGGTTTACAGAAAAGATTCATCGAATGGATGAAATTTCATTGAGAAATCCCCTAAAGCCAATATCTACAAATCCAGTGGAGAAAGCAGGGCTGCAAAAAGACGATGAAGAAGAGTTCTCAACAACACCAAAATCTGCAGATTCAAGGATTCCAAGCAAATTAATATGTCCACCAGCCCCGAAAAAGAGAAAAGCTTCTCCAAAATGTCATTTTGTTGGTCATGTTATGGAGTTCTTCAATCCACCAGACCTCGAAACAGTTTTCATTCCTCGGGTCGAAAGAGCTTGAAGCGGTATTGAACCTTACAATAAACAAGATTTTAACTTCTTCTATTCCTTAATGGGCGTTAAGTTTTAACTCCATTCTTTTCTACTTTATAGTCCTTGGTTCCTGTCTGTTTTTTTATCAGTAATTGGTGCCAGGAGTCTAATGCACATGGCTCTTATGCCTAAATAAGCTGGCAGTTTTAACTTATAAGTAGCTTCATTAATTTTCTTTTGAGGATTCACCCTAGTGCTTCTTTGTTTGCTCAAACTGAAATATCTTGGTATGCTGCTAAAACTTAAATTTCTGATTTCTTTCAAGTTACCATATCCTTGTAACATTTTTCATTCTTCCAGCTAGATTTTCACTTCATTTTATTTTTATTTTTATTTTTTTTGCATGCACTGTTTCTTATTTAACTGCAGTTTTAACTTGTTGATTTCCATTTTAAGCATTCATCCTTGTACTTGTGTCTTTGCTAAAACTGATTTTTTTTTTTTACCATATTCGATCTACTTGTGTATGGAATGGGAAAACTATGTCGGTCGTGAATTCTTGGATGTAGAAAATGTATTGTCGTGTTTGGGGACAAATTGATCAATTAGGTCATCTGCGCCCAAAATTTATATTTGGTTTTCTTGTGCCTAACTACATTGTTCAATATAGTATGCACAACAATATATATAGACTTAGCCCATGTTTGACACTCATTTTTAAAACTCATTTTCAAATAGATATTTTATCGTAACCACGATTTTTATTAACTTTTCAATCACACGTGTCACCAATTTTTATCAAA
The DNA here is from genome assembly GCA_903798345.1 of Fraxinus anomala. Taxonomy (NCBI): domain Eukaryota; kingdom Viridiplantae; phylum Streptophyta; class Magnoliopsida; order Lamiales; family Oleaceae; genus Fraxinus; species Fraxinus anomala. The sequence continues at coordinate 24,063 of CAIGRN010040685.1, forward strand.
ATCTATTGAAAATCTAATTTTTATCCAAACCAAACGTGGGCTTTGTTTCTCGTGTATCCACTTACGAGGAAAAGAAGTTAATTGCATAGGTTTGATATGCACGCCACTTAATATTCATCGTTTATGGTTAAGCATAATTTAGACTTGTTTCCGTGTGTATACACTAACCCCGGAAAGAAGCAAACTCCACCGGTAGATATGCATGCCACCTAATATGCATTATAGACTTGAATTCCTTGTGTATCCATTGACTAGGAAAAGAAGCCATCTCGTATTCATTGTTCATGATTAAACAACGTATGAAATTGGACTTGATTATCTTGTCTAATCAATGACTAAGAAAAAAATGATCTTCTCTTTAGTTGACGTTGCATATGTCTCGAAAACAATTGACTCTCGACCCACCTAATACGCCATATGATAGTGAGAAGGTTCTCTTGTGATAAGGCAAAAGACGAAATACGTACACCTAAGGTCATGGAATAAAGGATTAGAATCCTATGCTATTTGAATAGCACTACTAGATTAGCATGTGCATTTCACCCTTTGGTTTCACAATTTTTTTGTACCGAGTGATAATATATATAATACATCGAGAGCAAATCAACAATCGAGAGTAAATCTTTGATGGTTTCTTCTAAGCCTTCGTTTGAAAAATTTATAAATTATATATAAATGATCAAACTTTTTTTTCAACCACACATTTTAATGGACTCACTAGTAGTATTCACTTATTTATCATTCATTTCTATCAATTTGTAAGTTAAACTATTTATAAATTCTTCCAAATGGAGACTTAGGCTACTTTTGATAGTCTTTTTTTTCCATGGAAAATGGAAATTTCATAGAAATGATTGTTTGATGGGTTTTGTTTGCCATGGAAAACTAATTCCACCCACCCCCACACTACACCAATCGAAGAAAATGAAGGAAACCATTTTCCCACTTATTTTTCCTTCTATTTTTTGCCAATGGACACAAATTTTATCACCAATTGTAATAAAAAAAAAAAAAGCCCTTTAATGGACATTTTCCATACAAAAAACATAACCAAAAGAACATCAAAAGATCCAAAATTTAAATATTTTCCACGTGAAAAATTATATCAATTAAACATAATTAATTAACAATTCCCAATAAAACAATTCTAGACAATTCAATTCCTTGAAATTTATTTTCTTTCCACCCAAATTCCACTCTTACAATCAAACGGACTCTTAGTCAAATACAAAAGTCTAGCTAGACTTTGAAAGATACGTGGCAATAAAAGAAAGATAAATAATTAAAGGTAAATGAAAGTCTCAGCAATCGCTCTTTCCTGGTTGAGCGATTGAGTAGAGTCTTAAACAAATGAAGTAGCAAAACTAAAGAGTTGATCCAAAATAAATAAATTGAAGTGGGGATCCCCATCCCCACCCTCGGCTGGGATACGAGCGAGACTGGCGGGTGACATTCCCGTGGGGTGGGAACAATAGTGCCATCCTGACCCATTGTCATCATTAGTTTTGTTCTTGATTAAAGCTTATTTCTATTCATATAGTAATTCTCTATTCTCTGATTTTATTCTTATTCTTTCTTCGTTTTTTAACATACAAAATAACAAACTATAATTATATACACTAAAACGTTATTGAATAAAGTGATAAAGAAAGGGAAATACTTATCCTAGGGTCCTCAAATCAATTCAAAATAGCACAACTATGTTTCTAACTAACTTTTCAATTTTGCAATACTTTGATCCCAATAAACGGAAACCATTTATAAAGTTTTTGCACATCAGGTATTTTTTTTTATTGATTTTATATCACGTAAGTATACGAATCGTAACATGTAGTAAACTGGACTTAAAGAGTTCGAATTACCTTTCCCACAAGTACTAATATATAATCGTTGATTTAATTATGCCTAACTTCAATTCAATCGAGAACAAAAAAAAAATGTATTCATCTTATTTTTATGTTTTTTATTTTAAATATACAAAAGAAATTAATTAGTCATATGATGATTAAAGTGCTAGAATTCGCGAGTTCACCATAACTATCCTTTTAATCTCAATTACTCATTTTTGTGACAACTAATTACTTGTACCAGTCGAATTCTTATAAATTAATTTTAAAATTAAACCAATCATATCCAATAAGTCAACGTATCATATCTCTATATGAATACAAATAAGCTTTAATCAAGAGCATTCAATCTCCAAAAAAATTATTTAACGATCTCGACAATCATAAAAGCGTATATCTATCATTTTAGTCAAATTACAAATTTTTACTACGTGGTATAAACTAATGATTCGTCTCTCGACGTAATTATCGTCCATAAATGACTGAATTAATGGACAATTAGTTCAAATTAGAAGTAAAAACAATTCACAAGCATCAATTGAAAGTTAAAATTAATATTTAAAATTATGTTACAATCATTCATCCTACCTATTTGTTTAATTACACATCATGGGAAAAGAAAAATAGCATTGGATTTTAAGAAAAAAAGGAAAAAATATGAAAATCTTGCACTGAGAGTCCATCTCTGTCTTGTAAGAACCTTGAAATGCTAGCTTCTTGATTTTTCCTTTTATTTTGGGCTCTATTTTCTTGCAATCGATATGACTTTTATTTTCCTAGGAGGAGCCTTTGGCTTGTATAATATGCGTTTATAGAATTCCCGCAAGTCTCTTTTAGTTGGACTAAGATATGTATTTATAAATTAAGATTTGAGTTAAAATTCTTGTTTCAATTGGTTTTGAGAAAGAGTTTGTGAAGATAAAAGAAACAATTGCATTTTTCAATTTGACCCATTTCTCATACAATTTTAGTCCTCCATCTTCTAATATTCATAATTAAGTCCCCTTCATCCCAAAACATTAATATTTGATTCAATGCAATTTTTGAAATTTGAAATTTAGTTTCTAAACTTTTCAAATATTGAATTTAAATCTCGAAACTTATGAATTTTTATCGAATGTTTCATTAATACTTCTAAAATGTGTTTGAGCCACATTATTTTGAAAAATTGTATTTTGAAATAGTAGATTGATGGAGAATGTGCGGTTGAAAAAAAGAAAAGTTATTAATGTGATGAAAAATATTATTTTATTAAAAAATATGTAGTTGAAAATGAGTAGAAAAATAAAAATGAAAATTTTTAATGTGACTCAAATAGGAGCCTAATTGATCAATTGCAATTCGCTTGATCTACAACTACTCTAAATCAACTTCAATTAAGCTCTAAATAACAATTTCCACACCAATTGTATCCAAGTTTGATTTTTTTATTTTTATTTTTTTTACGATTAACATAATTTACACAAATTAATTAGATAATTACTAAATTTACATATAATTGAACAAGAATAGAT